>JASCZW010014270.1:0-35867 GCA_034211315.2 Aedes japonicus
AGTAAAATGTTGGAAAAAACACATACGCCCATCTCAAAAGTTACTCTTGAACCAAATTATCTTAACACCAGTGGAATTTTTTTTTCCAACGTACCGAACTCATGTGCAAGTTTCATCCAAATCAATGATGATCGGGTATGATTTTTCAGGATTTCCGGCACATTCTGGATGGAATCCCTCTACTATCTCTTATTTTATCACGGAAGTGTTATAAAAATTTCGTAAAAAGGAGATCTACTCAAACATTGATCCACTTTTTGACGAAAACTAGTAACATTTCCGTGAGTAAAAAAGACATAGGGTATGTGTCCCTTGACTCAGCCTATTATGAAACGATTGATTACATTTTTTATTATAACTCATAAAGTTTTTAAGCTGTAAGCGAGATTCAACTAGTTATAAACTTGCTAAGATATGTTTGATGAGACATTTGGTAGTGTGTTTCATGAAAAGTTGCACAACTCTTCTCATAAAGTCACAAACATTCGAGGGATATGGATTTAATTTCGGTCTAGCGGCACCAAATTGGGTGTATTCAGGGATGCAACTTCGTCCCATCCGATGGATTTATTACTAAATGCAGTCTTTGTGCGGTTTTTTTCCTAATTTTATGAATTAAGGCATTGCTAGCTGTATTCTATATACTTAATACAACATTTCCCAAAACAAACTATAGTAAAACTGCCTCGAAACACTTAAGTGATATTCATACATGATTTATCAGCCATTCAATAATGAAAACATTATAATTCAGTATACAATAATCTTGTTCCTTCGGTTTGTGCTTAGATGAGTCACTTGAATATTAAAAACCGCAAATTCATGCATTATCACATGAAATTTTACCAATAACAATCTTTTTACTACGTTATTGATACAACAGGCCATAATTGGGATCATACAAAAAAATATGTCCCCAACATTGGGTCTACGATTTTCTTGTAAAATCATTGTTGTTTTAGCTATGTGAACAGTTAGTTTGTAACATGTAACTATTTTCTGCACATTCAGACTGCATTACTTGCTTTATCGATTCAATTAATACAAATTAAGATCACTTGAAGATCGTGTAGATCATCTGCTCAGCTTAACCAGTGAAATCATGATGCTCCAAAAGTTCAAGTAATCGAATGTTACGCGGAAGTTAACAACTATAAGTTGATTAATGTTGTCTCAATTCCTTTGGATTACATCGGTCATCCTAATTGCAACATGATTTTGTTGATTATCGCTAAATTATTGTCACATTTGGTACATAGGCCGAATGAAGGATCTAGGCTAACATTACATCCCCTTACACTACTATACAATTGTACTAAAAAATTGAGCAAAATGAAACGAGAGTGCAATGAGCGACAATTTTGTAAAGTTGTCAAGATGCCGAAAGGAAGGTTTCTCGACGGGTGGGAGCGGAAAATAATCTCTAAGTTGTGGGATGTTGGCCTAAGTAACTGCGCCATTGGAAAATGAAATCCTCGCAAATTATGCGAGGATCCGGGCACATGGTCTATACGAAAAAAGCCTACAAACCAAATGTTACGAACGTTACATTTAGGTGCGTTTGGATTTTGTGCAAAAATATATGTCCTGGAAGTCTGAGTGGAACAATTTTGTGTTTTCGGATGAAAAGAAATTCAACCTTGATGGACCAGATTGCTGTGCGTACTACTGGTACGATCTGCGAAAAAATCCAATGGTCAAATTGAGCAGAAACGTTGAAGGCGGGAGTATTATACCTGGAACTGACATACAACGTACAGCGTTGTACTCTTTCAGTCTAGTACTCGTTTTTAGTACTGGATTAAAGTATTTGGCACTTCGTACAACGCTGTACGTTGTATGTCTGTCCCAGGCATTATGCTATAAGCCGCCTTTTCGAACAGAGGAAAGACGCTGATTGCGACAATTTCCACCAGAATGAACTCTCAAAACTACGTTGAACTGCTGGATAGTGTGTTGATCCCATATACTGATGTCGTAATGGATGAAAAATTTGTCTTCTAGCAAGATAACGCCACGATCCACGTAAAAAAAAAAACGAAAAACAACGCCGTCTAGTCTAGGTTTCGCCATCAACATCACCAAAACTAACGGGAACGAGCAGTAATTTTAAAATAGCCGTTACAGAAATTTACACACGAAGGGCACTCCAGCTTGGATGTCTGTTCTCAGTGCTATAAGATAGATTTCTAGCGGTGTGTGGCGTCACGTTAAGTCCAAGAAGCTGCCTTGAACTTTATAGAATGAGGAATCACCTTAAACACATATCCCAGAGTTGCCGCCCTAGAAAATTGATTTGTCACACCTATATCAACACAGAAAAAAATCTATAATTTCATTTTGATGTATATAAAGGGTGTCCACGATGAAATTGCCACACTATGAAATTGCTCTAACTTTTTAACCGTTGGGTAGAATTTAATGAAAATTTGGGTGGATTTAGTTCATAGTGCATTATTAATATCCTGCAAGTTTTAAACTCCTGTGATCAAAACTCGCGGAAATGGAGTCGAAAGAACAGCTCGTGCGTGATAAAATCTTGCGCATTCATCACGAGAACAAGGATCTCTCGCATCGTTCTATCGCTAAAACGTTGGGAATCGCGAATTCCACGGTGTCGCGAGTGATTAAGCGGTTCGAGGAACGGTTGACCACCGATCGGAAGCCCAGAAGTGAAGGAAAAAGTATTCCGTACAACACCAAAAATCACAACCGCGTAGTTGGGGCCTTCAACCGAAATCCGAACGCCTCCGTTCGGGATGTGGCTAAGAAGCTGCACCTAAGCCGAAGTTTTGTCCAGAAGGCCAAAACTAAGGCTGGGCTTCGAACGTTCAAGGTACAAAAAGGCCCCTAATCGCGACGAGAAGCAGAACAAGTCCGCCAAAACCCGTGCCAGGAAGTTGTACCTCAACATGCTGACGAAAGTTGAATGCTGCATCATGGACGACGAAACATATGTGAAGGCCGACTTCAAACAGATCCCCGGCAACCTGTTTTTCACGGCCAAGGATAAGTTCAGCGTTCCGGAGCATGTCCGCACTCAGAAGATGTCCAAATTTGCGAAGAAATTCCTGGTTTGGCAAGCCATCTGCACGTGCAGGAAGCGGAGTGCACCTTTCGTGACCCAGGACACGATGAACGGACAGGTGTACATAAAAGAGTGCCTCCAGAAGCGGCTGCTTCCTCTCCTGAAGGCCCACAACGTCCCAACAATCTTCTGGCCGGATTTGGCCTCATGCCACTACTCCAAGGACGTGCTGAAGTGGTATGCGGACAATAAGGTCAATTTCGTGCCAAAAATGTTCAACCCTCCCAACACTCCGGAGCTCCGCCCCATCGAGAAGTACTGGGCGATTATGAAGCAGTACCTTCTTAAACGACCTAAAGTAGTGAAGACAGTCGAGGAACTGAAGAAAGTATGGGTTTACATGCAAAAAACGGTTGATTCACAGGTTGTGCAGAATCTTATGTCCGGGGTTAAGGCCAAGGTGCGGGCATTTGCGTATGGACTGTAAATAAAATACGAGTAAAATGGTAAAATAAAGTTTGATAGTTAATTCTCAATCCCTGAAAATTTGATGGCAATCGGATGAAAACTCGAATTTTGCGAATCAATTTTGTGTGTGGCAATTTCATCGTGGAAACCCTTATCACCTTTATACCTTTATCACAGGAATGTCCCAAAACTTTGCACGACTTAGAAAGTAAATTATTGTGTTTCGCAACGCAACATTCATGTGCATGTTGTTGAACTGAAATTCATTCTACTTTTTCAAGCTGTGTATCATTTGTATGGTGTATATTCCTGACAAAGTGCAATTTTGGGACACACTAGGTGGTAGCTTAAGAATAAACTACTGAAAGGAGGTTTTACCACTGCCTTCGCCATGACTTCTACATAACTACTGATATTGCTGTAGACAATAGGGATACTTCGATTGGCGATGCATAGGTGGATTCACCACAAGGTGGCAGGATAGTCGTTTAAGATTGTGATAAAAAGCTGTATATGTAACCGATGTTTTACCAAGTCCAAGTAATATTGACATTTTCGTGCACTGAAAATAATTCCAACAAACATCAGTAAATTAGATTACTGATTGCACCTGAGTTCGGATCTGCTGGGATCAGAGATCGGTAAAAATACCCAACTGGGAAACCAAAAACTGAGTATTTAAGGATGGAAAGGCCTTTGGGAAAAGTTTACAAGAAAGGAAACAAGTTTATAGGTTTCTGGAAGGATGAAAATCACATAAGAAGCCAAAGGACCTCTACTGCAATTACGAGTTTCAAGACTGACTGTAAAATTTTGCTATAGGACGATGAACAACACGAACCTCACCTAGCTCGTTATCAGACAAACTCGTCACATATTTTATTCCTCCAATGCAGTGGCAGCAAGTGTTTACCCCCTACCCCCTATCGCCCTGCGCAGATGGGAACGGAACATGTGAAACTTTTCCGAACGTCCCGATCTGCTTCCTTTTTCATCAGTGTAGAGATACAAAATGAGCCTGAATCAAATTTCGCGTACGCTAAAGCTTCTCGGAAAATTATGATACATAAAGCTACTTTTAGCGCTCGGTTGACACTGAAGCTGCCTCTCACGTCAGTGAGTAGCGTTGACGAGGAATGCGATGAGATGCAGAGGCAAAAACTTTCTGATGTATGTTTTAAGTTTCATTTTACTTTCCAGCTCGTTTTCGCTTGGGCTAAGGAGAACGTTTCTGTAAATGAGGGATGGGAAATGCGCTGTAACTTGTCATTTTTGTTTAATTTTACATCCACTGGTAGCATGTCAAAACTGAGTCGAGATGTTTTTTGTGAGTGGGAAATCGAGTCCCATTTCAATTAGTCTGTGAGTGTCCTTCTTAAATATGCGAAACTTCTTTTAGTCAAATTGTATTTGACTGCAGAAAGTGAACACTTATTTTCACCATCTGAATTTTTCAAGTGTTTAAACATTCTTCGGCCGTTTGTGGATTTATGTTTTGCTTTGGTTACCAAGCTGATGACAGTGGAAATGTAAATCTGTCAAGCCAGGATAGAACCAAACTAGGAACCTACTCATTTGGGAAAATTCTAAATCAGCGTGACGTTCGCACCACTGTTGACTTTGTTTCAGCATTCAAGCCATGAATTGTCTTTGCCAAACAATCGCGAATGGTTTCCACTTCACTGAGTTTCTCCCTTCCTCCTTTGGAAAGCATCAATCCTGAAAGCAAATGGCTTTGTACCTACAATCAACAACCCAAGTTCACCAGTGCAGCCACCATCGTGCTTCACGGTGTGAATGTTTAATTTTCAATTACCTTCAATGGTACACCAGTCACAGCAATTGCAAGCAAGAAACGCAAAGCACGGGAAGCGGACGAACAAAATAAACAACCATTTCCATCAAGATCGAAATCGGAATTTAAACTAACATCCGCTGAACAGAGAAAGAGCGGGAGAGAGAGTGAATGTTTCGCTGGGTTGAGCGGTAAGAAAAGCACCGTTGTTATTCACGAAGTCGGTTCATGATAATTTTCGCTGCCTTTCCCTGAAATTTTTTTTTTTCGTTATTCTTGTAGAGTGGAGAGTATGGGCAACAGTTTCCTTACATTAGGATAGTAAAACAAAATTCTTGAAGTACCTGCCAGTGTTCTATTGATATAAGTAATTTGAAAGACATTTCAACTAATTCACTCGGCAAATGGATCGATCAATCAAGAAGCCATTTATTTCAATAAATAACCCCTAACAAACAGTATCAAGTCTGTCGTCCTGCTGAAGTCAGACATGCTTCCCTTATCACAAGTCATGAATCGTCTAAACTGTCTGGCAGATTGACAATGTCCGGGACATTTTCTCTTCTCGAGACACAATACCGCTGCCGTCTGTCACGCCAAATGAACATTGCTACACCAGGATAAGGTTCCGTGCGTCGTTCGTACCTGACTCGTCGTTGTCAGATCCATGAAGCGTTGCTCACCAAGCCAGTCTTGAACGCTACATCGCATCGGAAACGACTTTAAGCATTATTGACAGTAATTAGTTATTCCGTTCAACATAAACCCCATCACCGCCGTTCTATGCTCTGAGCATTTTGCGGTTCTCAAACTCGACGGTTACCGCCATGCTGATGTGGCTGCTGATGAACCACTTTGTGGCAGTGGCTTCTATAGCTGATTACCATATCGTCGCAGTGAAACGCACATACATTCATACCGTGTGCGTCTTTAAGCAGAATCACATCTCCGGGAAAACATAGAGATTCGCTACCGTGGCGGTCTTTATGAGCCATTTAGTTTATACTCAACCAGTTATGTGCTGCGAAGCATGAGGAACGGCTTTTCGTGCTGTCGCCACGGAATATCAACGTGAAATTTTGCACGCAGCAGAAAAGCGGATAAATTATGCGATGCTATCAAGGTGGGAATAACTGTTCGGTGGAAAGTAAACATGTTGTTAATCTGCGGAAGGTACGCATTTTTCATCATACTCTGGAGATAAGGATCTGTTTATTTTGAACAACTAAGATAGGTAATTTCCTTTTTTTTTTTGGTTCTATAAAGAAAGACAAATCTACTTAAATAATAATGATGAAATCAAGATCTTTATAATCGAACGCGTGTGTGGGTAGGAGGGTTCACTAGAACATTCAAACATAAAACTAGTTCAATGTAACACCAAAGGGTGTTCCACATCAAATTGCATCACGAAAAAAAGCCTGTAGAAAATCACACATTGGGTGTTTTCTCTGTAAAATGTGGGAAGAATTTATTTCGAATGTTTCTGACGTAGGACTACGTCTTGATTTTCTATACTGGAGTACAATTTAAAAAACTGCATTACGATCGTCACGAAAAATGGTCAGGATTTGAGCTTGAGCGGAAAAATCTCAGTCAATATTTTTAAAAAATTTGCACCAATCGATCAGAACCTTTTCCCATGCATCAATTTCAATAGAAATTTGAGTTAATTTTGGGCAACATAATATTGAAAAATTCATAAATGTTTAGCCTTGTCTAAAAAACTATATTAATCCTCTCAGGCCTAAATGATCATATATGTCCCCAAAAGGTAAATGGCTGTGTATAATCTGTAAATAGAAATAAAAAGAAAACTTAAGTCGAGCTATTAGAACACGACACTGAAGAAGTCTGCACATTGTAGACGAAATACGTGTATCTGTCAAGATAAGCAATAAAGGTAGTTGAAATTAAATTGAAAATACTAATCTTTCTTCTCATTTCTAGTTGCATATAATCACAAACTGATTAAAAGTGTAAACTGTCTTCGCCAAATTTTTTCTTCATCAATTCTTCTATTTGGGAAATAGAAAAAAAAACATATATTTTAAGCTTAATTGGTGACCTAGAACATCCTGAAATGCTTTAATAATTGTATAAAGTTATCTAAAATGCACTTGAGTTCAGAAAGTCAGATTTACAGTTATTAGTGTAGCTTTTAATACATATTTAATGAACCTTTTGGTAGGTCAACAGTCATTATTTGATAAATTTGTGTTGTTTTAGTTTATCAAAACTGTTCTTGAGTTCAGAACATAAGATTTACAGTTGTTACATTGGGTTTTTGGGCTATATAAGTTGACTACATGTATTCAAACATATTTAATGGATTGTTTGGAAGGTCAACAGTCAACATTTTATAACCTTATAATCTTCGAGGTCATCCAAACTACCCAAGCTCTTAAAACTTAAGATTTACAGTTGTAACAGTAATTTTTAGGTAATTCTATTTTAGAAGAAATATTCAAGGTGTTCAAATAAAATTCTTGAAGGTCAACAAATGAGATCAAAACAAAAGCTTTCAATGATATGCAAAGCTACGCTGTGTATCGAAATATATTCATTGCATAAATTGAAAGACCAACAGACATTATGACATAATTTTCAAGGTTATCCAAACGATCCTGGGATTTAAAACTAAAATCTGTAAAGATAAGCAATAAAGGTAGTTGGAATAAAATGGAAAATACTAATCTTTCTTCTCATTTTCTAGTTAAAAATCTACAGCTGTAACTGTAGCTTACAGAGAGCAAACAAAGTAACAGATATTATGAGACATCTTGGGATGTTCAAGTGTATAAAAGCTGACTTGAGCTCACAACTTAAGATGCACAGTAGTAACCGTAGCCTCTTGGGCTATACAAAACTGCGATCACTATTCAAATATACACCGAAAAGTTGAAATTGTAGCAAAACATGCAACTGCAGTTTTTGCAATCATATCTTCAGAAATCCGATTCTGAAAAGGCAATGTTGCCCATCATAATCCACAATGCTTTTTATGGTATAAACAAAGCCATGCAAGTGTGTGCGAGCGGTTATCGCTGTGTGCTTAGTGTCTCGACAGTCGCAGCAACCGTTAAATTTTTTTAAAACCGTCTACAACTTCTCAATATGGGTGAGACAATGAAACAGAACGCCGCTACGCCATTTGCCACTGTTGCTAATCCGCTGTCAAGTGATCTATTTTTATTTTCACTCGTCATCACACGCCCATCTCCCCCTCATCAAGTCCCAAGCGTTTATGAAATGAACGAAGCCATGTAAGTGTGTGTGACCAACATTTCCTTCATTGTAACGTTGAGTACCTCGACAGCCGAAGCAACTGTAGGGCTTTTATTCCGAACACCTCAACTTGTTATGGTGGCTGGATAGTTACAATGAAGAGCCGTCACGCTTACGGCCGCAGTTCGAATCTCAGGTGCGGATCGAGATCTTGTTTTTGTGCACACATTGAATTTTTCTAAGCCAACTGATGTGTTACTTTTTTGCCCACGACCAATGTTGCATTTTTTCTCCAAGTTGCGATCCATTACGAGAAATGAAACAAAATCATGCGAAATTGCATTACAATCTGGCTTTTTTATTTTGGGTGTATTCAATGAATATTCTGAAACTGCTTCACGTACATCATAAGATAATGTTGTTAGTTCTAGGTCATTTGAAACATAAGTTCTACAATTGTAACAGCAGCTTTATGGACTGCACAAAGTTAAGTTAGTTTGTTTGACATGAATATTCCAAGATTATCTCAAAATGCCTGTTGGTCTTCAAAGACATTCATTGAATATGTTTGAATGTACATCGTCACATTGTAAAGCGGATAAAGCTACTGTTACAACTAAAGATCTTAAGTTCTGAACTTCAAGTCAGTTTGAACGACCTAGCACATGTCAAAAAAAAATATCCTACTTTTTTCAATCAGGAATCCCAATGCTTCGGTTAGGGATGTGGTCAAAAAGTTGGATCTGTCCAAGTCTTTTGTTCAGAGAGCCAAGGACCGGTAAGGACTGAATACGTACAAAGTGCAGAAGGTTTCAAATCGTGACGAACTGGAAGAAAGGGTGGGAATGTTACGGGCGATACGGAAGGGGGTGATACGAAACCCCCAACGGGGTCACTTTCGTACCCAATGAAATTGACTCCTCCAACGCACCGGAACTAAGGCTCATCGAAAAATACTGGGCTGTTATAGAGCAGGTACTACGGAAGCATCCCATGGAGGGCAAATCTGTGAAAAACAACAAGAAAAAGTGGGATTCTGCACAGAAAAAGCTACAGTCAGATGTTATACAGAACCGTATCGTATTGAAAATGATTAAAAAAAATACCAAAAGCTAACTAATAGGTTATTTGTGAAAAGGATCGATCTTTTAGGAAATTTTCTACAGCGTCTATTCCATGATGCAATTTGATGTGGAACACCTGTTAAAAATACTTATTAGGTTTATAAATTCTTAATTCGTTTATGAAAATATTCAAAACCTATCAAAATAAGTATTGCGACTTAACTTAAGATATTGACATTTAAAATCAATTGTTTAGTTGTTGATTCTTGTAGCTTTGGAAGAGATAGTAAGTTTAAGTCTTATTAACTGCTTCGTTTGAGTATAGCGTATAGAATCGATTTTACATGAAATTTTCTAAGCTTGTTTTGTAAAATATTTAAGATGGAATCAAAAGATTCGCATGTTTTTCAACCTTCTAAGTGCTTCAATTGTTTTAGACTGCGCTTTGTTTTTCAATAATATATATAATTGGATATCACCTTTTAAAAAAAAAAAACCTCCGCTCAATTTCAACTGCTTTCATTCCATTTTCACAACCTGCCGTATTCTAACCGACCTATCATGTCTTTGATGCTAACATAAATTGCTGTCCACTACTAGGCTATTATGATGATGAGACGATAGTTCCAATTTCAAAACATTATAGTTTTTTTTAAAGTAATAAACGCAATAAAAACATTATTAGGGCGTTCCCAGCGCTGTTCTACTTTGTATGGGCTATTTTAGTTTACAACTAGAACTGAAACAAGCCATTCACAATGATGTGTTGCAGTTATACTTTTCGAGCAAATTTTTGCAAAAGATTTACAACAGCTCTGTTTTATTTTCAACGCAATTTTAAACACGGATGCAACATTGTTTTAAACTGGGTTTCTTTGTAGTTGTGGCAGCTGTTATGACTGATGACTGTCAAATTAGCGGTTTTTAGTTTGTTTTGCAAGTGATTTTTTTAACGCGAAATTAAGATCGACCAATAATTTTAAAACATGGCATTGCGATTAACGTGTTTTTGTTTTAATTTTGACAGTTCCAAAATTTAAAACTGGCAAGCAGTTTGCAACAAACATAAAACTCAGCGTTGGGAACGGCCTTAGTAAATGTTCTCTTTAGATTTTTTTCAACAGTAGGCTGTGGATTGTCAAAGAAAGAGTTGACTATTATGTCAAGAAGAACAATTTTGCAAACATGTGATTATTAGGAGTTTCATCTTACTGCACCTCAATTGATGTTGATTTTGAATTTTGAACTTTAAAGGAAAAAAGAAGAGTATGTGTTTGTAATTTTTTCTAATGGCTTATCCAAATCCAAACTTTAGTAATTAGCAATATGATAGGAATTTTAATGTTTCAAAATGGGATGGCTGATTGATCGATATTTGAAAATCATTTACATTTTATGTGTCGTTAATCATATATGTCAACGGGTTTGACATTCTTACTTTAACTCAATTATTACAGATTTCGAGAGAAAAATACTTCTTTTAGTTGATATTTATTCATTATTGCCTCAATTGTGGTGCGTTATTTGTTAAAGCAAGACATCATCTTATTTATGGGTTCAGTTTGGGAATAGTTAGTTCTTTGTTTATTTCATAGAATAAATCCCTGCTTCTTAAGTAACGGGTGGGAGCGTAGAAGTTGAGCTGCTTTTAAATTTCTGCGTCATTTACTATTTGCGTCGTTTTTCAAGCCCATCTAAATATTTAATTTAGCAAAATAAAACATAAAAAGAAAACTCAAAAGTAGCCCAAAGAAATAGGAAAATCCGATGTATAGTAAGAAAATTATAAATCTCAAAAATAGTAAGCAAGAAGTGCTCAAAACTTATGAAATAGATAAAAATGATATGGACCTCACAATATACATAGAGGTTTTTTTTTTACTTTTTTTCTCACGGTTTTTTTCTGCACGGCTTATTTGCACAGATTCCGGAATAAACACGTTTTTTTTGCACGGTTTTTCCAACCGTTGTTAAAAAAAATCGTGATTCCGATGAGATAGAAAATTGTAAATTTCGTTAAAGTTGTTCAGAAGGTCAAGAGCATTCTACAGATGGTCCTTCCTGTTCGGAATTCTCCCACTATGTGGCGCTAGTGAGTATGCAAAATTAAACATTTTCAAATTGTTCTATTTTGAGATTCTGACAAGATAGATAGTTCTGGTTTTTGGCAAAGTTATTCAGAAGGTCAAGGGCATTAGGAAAGGCTCAATTTAGCATGCTTACAAGCGCCACGTAGCGGTGGAATTGCGAATGAAACGGATCACCATTCAAATGCCTTTGCCCTTCTCAACAACTTTGCCGAAAACTAAAACTTTCTATCTTATCAGAATCACGAGGGAAAACCCGTTGAAAATGTTTAATTTTGCATGCTCACTAGCGCTATATATCCAGGGAATTCCGAACAGCACAGTCCATCTGTTGAATGTCCTTGACTTTCTGAAAAACTTTGTCAACGACTGGAACTTTCCATCTTATCAGAATCACGAAAAAGAACAAGTTGAAAATGTTCACTTTTGTATGCTTACGGTAAAATTCCAAACGAAAATGTCCATCTTTTGAATGCCCTTGACCTTCTGAACAACTATGCGGAAGAGCGCACCTTTGAAGATATTAAGGGTCTCGAGATATGCCATCATGAATGTACGTGAATGTACATTTATCCCCACACACATTCACTCCAGTCCTATTTTGTGTTCTGGCCCAGGGGCCCTCGCTTGACGCTTGGACCTTGTTGGGCTACTCATTCCACTGTTCAGGAAATCTTCGAAGCGTTTTTCATTGCAAAAAATTTTTTATCGCAGTTTTTTTCACACGGATTTCGGGAAGTAGCACGGTTTTTTTTACACGGATTCTGGAATTAGCGCGGTTTATTTATAAGGAGTGCATCGAAAATAAGATATCCACAAACTTTCTATTTTATTCATACAAAAANTCTTTCAAATTATGTCGAAAACCGATATTTTATTCTTACAAAAAATTGATCCTCTATTGTACGAGGTTAAACTTGAACATAATGAAGACCGGATGAAATTTAAGTTATTCCTTCACGAATTTTCGAACTTTGGATCGGATACTCTTCATCAAGTTCCGGACAAGTGTTGCATCCCATTTTTTGGACGCTTGAGCCCAATTTTTTTTGAACTCCTGCATGTTCCCAGCTGCCTTACCAGTCTTCTTTAAGACCCTCTTCACGATTGCCCAGTAACGTTCGATGGGTCGAAGCTGAGGGCAATTTGGTGGATTGATATTTTTCTCAACGAAATCTATACCCTTTTCCGCAAGCCAATTGAGAGTGGTTTTGGCATAGTGAGCCGACACTAAATCCATGCGTACATCGCAAATGTATGCGGATAGCTAATATTCGATACACTCCTTATAGGGAGCATTGAAATGAAAACTAAACCTTTTGATGAACCCGATCATATTACTTGCCTTGTAAATTATATTGTTATAGTATTCTACAAAAAAGAGCTCGGAATCAAGTATGACTCTCAAATTTCTAACTTGATTGCATCTTTCAACAGTTTGTTGACCTTTAGTTATGATGTCTTGCCTTACATTCCGCTTTTTAGTGAATGAGACTGAGATGCACTTTTTTATGGCGTAGAATATATTCAAAATCATTGACCAACAACATAAATTTTAAAGAACCCAAATGAGAACCCTGTGGTGCTCCCGGTATAACATTCACAACCGATAATACTCGTTGTGTTCTTCCATCCAAGTAAATACTGAACTCACTTTAATAAATTATGATTAAAACCTATCTTAGGCAATTTGGAAATCAATGATAATGGACTCAAATAGTTTGAGAATACAAGATAATATTGCTAACATCTAACATCTGATTTTTTACCGCTTTTGAACATCGGAACCAAGTACGATGCCTTCCAAATGAGAGGAAATATGCCAGCTTTTAAAGATGAATTAAACAACCAAAACAAGAGTTTTACTTATTCATTCGATAATGTTTTCAAAAATACTGGCGGTAATCCATCAAGATCAGCTTCTTAAGAGGCGTCTGTCGTGCTTCAAGAAAGCAAAATTTCGTTGAGGGATACATTTTCAACAGTCCCATTTATCGAAGTTTCCGGAAGATATGAAAAACATTGATAATCTCGATCCTTGTCGTAAGTAGTTGTGTAAACATTTTGAAAAAAAAAATCAACAAATAAGTTCCTGATTTCGGTTGAATTTTTACCGTTTTTGTCGTTGAACTGCATTTTTGTAGTTTCTTAAGTTCTTCTTACCTTTAACAAGGCTGAACACGATTTTGGGTCTGATTTAATATTAGTTTCAGTTGATCTATTATATTCTTGGTGTGAGATCTTCATTCTAATCCAGTTGATCATATTTAGTCATGTATATTGTGAGGTTCTTATCAATTTTATCTTTTTATAAGTTTTGTGAGCTTTTTGATTCCTATATTTGAGAATTATAATTTTCTCACCACATCGGATTCTTATTTGATCTTTTCCTATGCTTTCGGGGAACTGAAATCTCTAATACATCGTAGATGTTTTGATAAAATACAAATACGACCTTCTCTATTAAAACATTGCGAATTATGATTTGCCAATCAATCGATTATAGTTTGTTTTTAATAAGATTGTAGCTTGCTTGTTCAAAACCAAAATAAAGCTCGGATAACTCATTATACAACATTATGACGTTGTCATGACTGAAAATGGATTATTCAATAGCAATATGAAATGCTTACTACTGGTGACTCAATAACGCAAAAATCATCGGTAATATTAGGGAACAATACATCAAGATAGCAATTGTACTGATTTCGTACATGATTTATTTGATTAAGTTCAACCTCCGCACTTTGTTCACATAGAGTAAGTACGTCAAATTAATCACTCGAAAAATGTTACTATCTGTAATGAATTCTTAGATCCGCACCGATAATAGCACCCGGCACCTCAAGCGTGGACTAGCTTCGTACCTGCACTCTTATCAACTTTGCTAAGGTCCATTTCCTTGCTACAGATCCAGTAATCTAGTTCCTCTTCGAAATTTTATCATCAGTAAACCAAAGCATCCAGCACACACAAGTACACACCAAAGTGCGGTTTGCGTCCAGTCGATTGGCCTGAAGCCTGCTCACATCACAACCACCAATTGACACGGGAATCATCGGTGGCGGAACGTGATCAGTGCAGCATCCGCTGCCTCAGGGCCTGACGGTGTAGCGTGCGGTTGTGCTGGTCACGTCAGCCATAAATTAGTTTTACACAGGCATTCTGCGGATGCGACAATTCTCGTGCCTCGCAGCGACGTGATGTTCAACACGGGTAACGTGCACGCATGTGTGTATGTGAATGAAACTAGGTTCCGCACATTTCACACCAAATTTTATAAGTGGAGAAACCCAGGCAAGACGGTCTTCCAAAATCCGAATATATCCCAATGCTCGAAAAAACACCACCTTCACAGTTGAGCATTTTCCCCATGTGCAATGCATTGTCGGTTGGGAGCTAGACTAGCGAGTACCCGCAGCAATAAAGCACCTGCTACTTACTTACAACTGATGTTCACCCAAAAAACAGTAGTTATGAGCAGTGAGTAACAAACTGTTTCCCCTCCGCAGGGTACGTGGTCTATAATTACAGTAATCGCGTTATAAATCACACGTCCTTCAACCCAAACTGCACACCACCTGGCAGCACCCTAGGGCAACTTCGACTTCGCTGCCGCTTCAATTGGTGCTTACCCGAAAGAAACTGTATTTCGTCTCCACCATCCTACTCCTCGGGAAATTCCATCGCCATTGTCGTCGTCGTCGTCGTCGCCGTCCTGAGCGGAGTTTAGTTTAAAATCATAAATAACACTTAATTTAGGTCCGGTAATTTATGGTCGATGCTGCATGGGAATGGCGGTGTTTTCAAGGAAGTCTAGGTAGACGGAACATTGTTGCAGCTAACCCAATTATGAGTGATTTTCAGTTCATTATTATTACTCACTTCAGTCGCTGAGCGGAGCACGGCGACGGAATGTCATGGAAAAGAAAATATTTAGTTAGGAGTTTTAAATGAATATTTAGGGTGATTGATTTTTTTTTTCATATAAAGTTGGTAGGCTCAACGATAACTACTCTACGAAGCCGAGCTACATTTTTTTTTATTTGCCTGAACAGGCTTAGGTACTCATCAGTTTTGTATAAAATACTCTATTTATTAGCCTCTCCTAAAGGTTTCTAAGTGAAAATCTTAAGGCCATATCACTTATTTAGCTTAAAATACATCACCAAATAAACTGAGAAAGTTTCAAAAATGTCTACCAAATCAATCCTTAATTCCTGGAAGATGCCAAAACTTCGTTGCCCGCTATCGATTTTGGCTACCACAAATTATCTTTTCTCAGTAAATCCACTAATCTGCGATTCAGCTATTCGATTTTCTTATCCACCCAAGTCTTCCAAGAAATCAAACTCATAAGAAAACCTTCAAACCTTCTCCGCAAGTTCGACGTTTCCAAAATCGAAAAAGCAGAACGGCAGAATTCTTTGGTTAAACTTCCTCTTCCGGCCGATGAATTACTGCAGTTGACAACGATCGTTGGCAAACTTTCCCAGGCTCAGCTGTTGCAACACACTCACTCATCGCATCCTCCATGTTTCCATCGAAACATACGAGATTTTCCTCCACCTCTTCCCGCCTACTGTCATCAGATTGATGGCAAATTAATTAAAACTTTCCGCATTCGCTCATTTCTTGCACCTCCTTGTACCCAGTCGCAGTCACAACTCTCTCCGTGCAGGCGACAGATAGGCAGACTTTGGCAAAAAAGATGAAACAAAAGCTCTCGCTCACAAAAACAAAAGCAATCATCTGTGAATCCTTCCCCGTTCAACCAGCGACCAACATCCAAGGCGAAACTTTCCGACTTTTACCGAGAAAAGGAAATCTCCGGTTCGCTTATGTTGTTGTCGCATAATCACACGCTCATTTTTCCTTCTCCGTGCTTCTTTTGTGTCTCTGATGTCACTGTTTCACAAACTTTCACGCACACACACACACACACATCCTCACACCGCTTCTCCGAATTCGGATGATTAATGAAATTTCGTCACGAGTGGCATTGTTTAGTAAGCGCCAGAAGGAGGCAGACAAATCAGCAACATGCACGGCAGATGGAGGCGCATCATCTCGCATCAGCCCCGAACCGAAAGACAAAGTTTCTGCTGCCACGAATGATTAGATTTAGCACCGGTCCCGCCCCGTTCCGTACCTGGCGTGGCAGTGTCACGACTCTTGCTGAGCCACAGAAGATTTTGTTTTTCTGTAACAAGTTCATTTATTTGTACAGGCTCAATTGAAGGAACTTTACAGAGACAAGTTTTCTTTTGCCATTTTCTTGAAAATAAAGTTAAAAGGAATTAACCGATTACTCGCGGTCGTCTCAAGGTTAGTGGGGAAAACAACATTCCGTATGGATGGAGGTAGTTAGAATACGAGTATGATCTACAGAACACACATTTTTTTTTCAATCTGTATTGTATATTTTTATAACATATACAGGAGACAACAAGCACGTTTTTCGAAATCAATAATTCAAACTGAACATACAGTCATATCCAAGGGGCGAGTCGCTCAGCACCATATCTCTTGTGCCCACTTTTTTTTAGTGTGAATCAAAGCGTTAGAACTTATCGATCATGGTGCAAATAGTTGCCCATATGTGCCACGGTAATTTTACAGTTAAATCGTTATATTTTGGCTACGCTTGGCAACCAGGCGATTGTTTTGTTTTGCTTTCAAAATGTAGGTCTTTGACAAGGATTTCATTGCGGAAACCGTGTTTTCCGTACTCTTTTGTTTAGACAGCAACTTCAGTGCTGTTGGTGATGGATGGACAAAGAATGGAGCTCAAAAAAATAATAGCTGGAAGTAAGTGTGAGAATTCCTATAAACTGTTGTATATGTATAATTGATTTATTCTCTTTCTCAGTATGTTGGATTTCCCGGAAAACTCAAACCTTTGACAAATATTTTCTACACTTTCATTGTCCGTATATTTTCGAAGAGATTTTCTCAATGAAAGTTCTGGCATTTGGAAATAAACATTATTGTCATGTCTGATCAAGCTGTAAATGTGCCAGTTTCTTCTCTAGTCCATCGAAAATTACAACTTCGATATGTGCCAATAATTCCGTTGCGTGACGAAACAAACTAATTAAAACAACATCACAACAATTTACAACGTCACATTTCCAGGGCTGCCAGGTTATATCTTTGAGAAGTACAAATGTCAAAAGTGTGCCACAGAGTGCCACACATGTTCCGTTATCGTGTAAGATTTTCTACTACGGTGTGCCTGGCACACTGCTCTAAGCGACTCACCCCTTGGCCATATCACATAAATAAGTTTTCTGAACTGCTTATCGCCCTACGCCAAAAAATCTTGTGGAATTGAATTTTGTCACTCCATTTGCACAGAAGAGTTACGACACTGTAATGTGACTTTTCTCACTTCACCAAGTTACAAAAGTCATTTTGACTCTCGGAATAACCTTTATTAACGTGCCGGTCAACCTCGAGCTCGAGAAGATTGATTCAGCTTAGATCTGACTACATGATGTTCAGCGGAAAACCAAACTACAAGATCGCCGGCCCTGCTGACTTTGTCTACGTTTACAGAGATTACTGTCACTAAGCCTATTTAACACGGTATCAATAATCGTTTGAAGAATAGTGAAACATCACACAAAAGAAGTCTCGACACACATTAAACCCCTTAAGAGGACCCTCCCCTGAATTTGGGCAAAAATAAGGCCAAGTTTGTATATTTTTTGTGGGAGAATGAAAAGGCGTACGAACTTTTAATTTTGACGATTAAATTCGATTATTATTCAAGATTTCAAAGAGATGAAAAAATTGAAAAAGTTCAAAATGGCGATTTCTCGAAACCATGTTTTTCAACCTAACTTCAAGCCCCGGGCTTGAACTATTAATCCGATTCCCTCCATCAAATTGCTGTTTGAAAGGTTATAATTTTTTGTACGGCTTGAATTAAAAATTGGGAATAATAATTAATTATTTATAATTTTTGAACACGGTTGAAATGAGAAAAAGTAGCGAAAAATTAAACTTTTTAGTTCAAATGATCACTTTGCAATGAGTTTAAGTTTAAATTGTCTGAAATTTAGTTCATGTTGTCGCCCCATGTTTTGCGGGCAGAGGTTTACGGAAATCGCCATTTTGTGCCACAATATTTTTATCTCTTTGAAATTTTGAATAATAATCAAATTGATTCATGAAAACCGAAAGTTCGTACGCCTTTTCAATCTCCCACAAAATAAATACAAACTTTGCCTTATTTTTGCCCAAATCCAGGGAAGCGTCCCCTTAAACCAAAATTTATTCAACACCATAGAGATAATAGAATGATAACATCGCCCTTAATCTCCTTTACTCCATTTACACTGTCCGCGGGTGAGTGATTGTGGAAGAGAAAAAGTTCTTTGAAGGCGATTTTTCGATCATGAGTATCGCCTACGAGTCCGCTCTCTCATGACCCGGAATCAAACAATGGGTAGGGTCCCAAACACAATTAAAAACTACAGAGTACAGCCCCATTGGGTTGTTCGGAATGATGACTTAGGACTACGCAAGTAAATATAAGCCACTGAGATTGTACAATGCAATATTTTCCAAACGTTATTATATAACCGAATTGGAGTGTTCTGATTGATATGGTGGTCAATAACATAGAAATGATTGTAAAAAGTAGGATATATTTCTTTGAAATGTGCTAGGTCAATTAAACTATCCAGAACTTAAGATCTACAGTTGTGACAGTAGCCTTATCCGCTTCACAATGTTATGATTTAAAATCAAACATAATCATTGAAT
Source organism: Aedes japonicus (assembly GCA_034211315.2). NCBI lineage: Eukaryota > Metazoa > Arthropoda > Insecta > Diptera > Culicidae > Aedes > Aedes japonicus. Next base: position 19,447 of record JASCZW010014270.1, read on the forward strand.
GCCATGGAAGACCAACAGATATTATGAGATACTCCTGGGATGTTATGCTAAACAACTTAACTTAACTTTATGTTATATTGTCAATAAAACTACCGTGACAATTGTAAAACATATGTTTAAACTAACCAAAAACTAAAAAGATTATCTATGGACGTCTATGTCTATGGACGTTTCAGAATATTCATTGAATATGTTCGAACAATTATCGTAGTTTTTAATAACCCAAAAAGCTACGGTATTACTGTATATTTTAAGTTCAGAACTCAAGTCAGTTTTTATGAACTTCAACATCACAAGATATCTCATTAAATTTTTTTTCCCCGCCAGAAGACTCACTAAAATTGATCAAATACAGACTGTTACTTTGTTTGAACCAGAATACAACAGTTACAGCATAAATTTTCAGTTTTGAATTCCAGGATAGTTTGGATAGCCTATCATTATATCATTATGTCTTCCAAGATATTCATTGAATGTGTTTCAATACACAGCATAGCTTTAAATAGCCCAAAAAGCTTTTGTGGCAACTGTTAGTTTTTTGTTCTGATCTCAAAGATAGTTTAGATGACACAGATGACACTTTTTTTATTGCTTTATAATGTTTGTTGACCCTTAAGATTATTTGGTGGAGCAATTAGAGCGCTAGTCAATTCAAAAATTTAATATCAATAACTTGATTATACTGCTCGCAAATAATCAAATAGTTAAACAAAATTCTCGTTATAACTTTTTATTCAATAATCTCTAGGTGTTTTATGCTTGTTTTTAATTTTGATTGAGCAGAAGCTATCTCGATAATCGAGAATCAAAAATCAAGAAACAAACATCAATGCTCAATAACTGTTTGTTTGGAAATTTGGAGAAGTTCTAGAAAGCAAAATTTCTCCAAATTTGTTTGAACAAGCGGTTATTCGACGCTGATGTTAGTTGGCCTATGCTCAATAACAAACGAGCGAAGCAAGGAATGAGAGTGTGAATGTGTGTTCTTTTTTTTCTCATTTTTCTAATAGTAGTTTTTGTTTTGTTATGCTTTCTCAGTATTCCTCAAAATGCGGACGAAATAATAAGTATTTCGCGAGCAGGTTGTATAGTTCTGTGAGCTGCACAGAAATCTCGACAAAAAGTATACGGTACAACATTTTAAGAGCAAAAATGTGGTGATTTCGATAGTTTACCATATCCTAAGATTCGAAACAAGTACTCGTAAGCAAGGTAGAGGAAGACCATCTAAAGTTATGGCTGGAAAAATACTTCGTTCTCTTTCTCGTGCCTTTAAAACAAGGATTCACTGAGCCAACGGGATACCGCAAAAAAGTTCAACTCTCGACAACAATGGAATAGGGCCTATCTACATTTGTCAATAATCTTTTTCTCGCAAACCGTAGGCTGCACATGCAAACCTAGAGCACCATCGTGTAGGGGAAACTTTTCTCTACATGATGATAGTATAACCGTTTGATCACATTACACATGTTGATAGGCCCTATTCTATTGTTGCTCGAGAACTCTTTTCACCAGTTAAAAGAGTCGGAATAGAGTGCCGAAAGAAGACAAGAGCCTTGGAAACACTGTCAGATCGATAGATTTCCACATTGATTGTTCCGGTAGTGTAAAAAATGGTAGACTTCATACCGCAACATAATATAACTTGCCATACCTGCATTTTTCAATCAAACGATTCCACTTGAATGAACCTGTCTGCATCGCTTGAATCCTCCCCTACGACGGCAATGTCATATTATGGATGGTTTTTGAGTCCTCTATCACATAGGTCTAGTTGTTCATCCAAATACATGCATCCGGTCGGTGCAAAACTCGCGAGTACAATTTCCGGGCCCTTGTTGTAGCGCGTTGCATGTGTTCTGCACTTTGCTTAGCGATGTTCTGCTTCTTAAAGGTCTTCGGGTTGTTCCGTTTCTTGATACGTTGAATTATTCCGACGCTGGTTCCCACTTTATTGGCCAAATCACGTATTGACTTTGATTTGTTCTTCCGAATTAAAGCTACCACTTTCTGATCCAGCTGTGGGTTGAAAGATCTTGGTTTTCTGCCACTTCCCGACAGTACATCCAAAGAACAGGGTTCCCTAAACTTGGATAAGATGTATTTTACACTCACGTGATGAATTCAAAAGCGCTAGGCCAATTGTCACATTATTAGACCCTTTTCACGTAGCCATGGGTACGAAACCTTAATTTTCACGTCTTTTTCAATGCATGACATTTTGAAAACGAAGAATTTAAAACGCGAGAAAAATTTAATTAAACGGAAGATGACAATCAAACGTACAGCATGCTATGGGGTAAATTGCACTGCAGGGTATGTGCTGAAAGCTACCAACATTAAAGTAAGCGTAGCAACATTTCTGTCGAGTTACGTTAGGAGGAGCTCTAGGTTATGAAAGCGGTTATCTCACGAAGAACACATCTGTTGCAAAAAATGATGCGCAAACGAGTTCGAAGAGCAGTTCATTATATCAGCGGGTGCAACCTGCATCGTAAAAAAACTGCAGTATCTAGTTATTCTGCCTTAAAGGAGTAAAATGACTGCGTTTGTGGTAGATCTACCGAAAGTATTAGCATGGATACCTGGCAATGTAGTCAACGAGATCTGTCAGCATTTAGAATGATGTGGAGATGCAGTCATGAGTGTTGATACTGAAAACTTTGGTGAGCTCAGCTATGCATTCCTGTTATGGATACATTTTCAGCAGCCTGTCTTGCAGCCCACAGTCGTCCATTCAGTGTCATTGGATTTGACTATTTCGGTCCGTTCTCTAGTAGCACGCTTGCTGCAACTTAGTCATAGTAACTGCAATGTGACTCAATGTGACTTGCTTGAAATTAACTGTTTTGCTGTTAATTCGCCCGCAAAAAATGGCTTGATGTAGTTCTTGCCTTGCTCACCCAACTACCAAACAACCGATGAAAAACGCATATCAAAACAAACTCTTACTAGGAATAATGTGACAGCTCAGCCACTAGTTTCCGAGCGGTCGATTCAGTCGACCAACCCGACAAAATTTCTTCGATCTCGGCATCTGTAATAGCAATACTTGTCGAGCAAAGTGACAGTCGACTCGACCTCTATAATTGACCTCTATATTATTTCCCTAAAATAAAAAAGTATTCATAGAACAAAGGTTTTACGAAGGCGCACTCATTTTTTTCCATTATCCTAGACAAAATTCACAATAATTTCACTATGGCATCTGAAACTAAAGAATCTAATGTTTTTTAAGATGTGGAGTTAACTGCCCTGGGATGCATAGTTGACGTAACCACCATCGGTATGATTGTTGAGGAAACGCGTTTTTCCGGGTTTAAGCTGAAATGCAATGTATACCAACAATTATGGACAAATGTTCTGTCCATTTGATGAAGTTTTACTAATAAAAGTGGGCCAGCAAGATAATTAGAATAGTTTTATTTTTTTATCATCTTTAAAACGCATACGCCAACTTATGCGAATAAACAGGTATATTACTGAACGTTTATTCTCATAGTTTGGCGTAAAAACCAGGCTGCTCTGTTCTGAATAATATGTCGTACATTAGGCTCTCGCCGATTGGCTTCACGAATACCAACGAAAAGTTTCACCCAGCAAAGCTCCCATTTAATTTTGACGATATCTACCATCGGACTTATCAGTCCAGAAAATGTTCGACTCTTTCAAAGAGCGTCAGTTGAAAAAAAAAAAAAGCAAGAATGTTGCAGTTACAGTTTCTACTGTAAGGTGTTGAGAGACCTGAACATAAAATTAACCCAACTGGGGCATGAAGAGTGCGAACGTTGTCAAGCCCATCGTGTTTACAAAAAGCAGACAAGGCGCTCTGCTAAAGCTGATGTTGATGATCAAGGAGTATCAACAACGACCGAAGTTCAATGCGAGTTGTGTTTTAGTTGGAAGGATCACGGACGAGCGATTTCTGGGCGGACCGTGTACAATAAATGATGACGTCAATTTCAACACCCACTTGCTAGTTCCTTATGCAATTTTACTACTTGTGGTTTTGATTATATATCAGAATTCCAGGCTCATCCCTTTTCACTTTCTCGCCAAGTAAAAAAAATCCATCAATTCTATCCCATTTTCAACTCCAGATACCTATAAAGGCAGTATGAGGGATACAGTATTTCTGATCGTAAGGAACCGGCCAGGTGTTTTTCAGAGGTCGATAGATGGCAAGTATGTATGTAATCTCGAATCTGCTTTCCCTGGTGCATTCAACTTCGCTTACAACCACCCGTGATGTGGAGAGACGTCATTCATGCGACCAAATGGTGCTTTCGCCAATCCGTTCTTTTCAATTTATCTCGCAATTTTTCGAAGAAACTTTTTTTGTTTTGACTTGGAGGCAATGTATTATAGGGTAAAGAATGCAAAAAAACAAAGAAGGGAATTTTGGTCGTCTTGGCGCTTACGTCAACTATGCATCCCAGGGCAGTTAAGAGAGTGATCCTGGCATTGCACAGTGGGCAAGAACTGATGAAAACTAAAGGAAACAATATGTAACTTTTGTCGCTTTTAAGCGCGGCCTGTAAACAAAGCCATTTCCGCGTGAAAATTGTCTGGAGAATCGAATGAAACAGATTTCAATCGCCGCACGGATATGGTTGTGACGTTATAGAACTTATTTTACCCCACTTCCCTTTATATTCTTGAATAATTTTAAGACATCTTTGCACGGAGAGGCTCAAGATCAACAAAATAGTGCTAGTCGCATGTAAAATTTCCTGGAAAATCGAATAGAGGTTATTTCAACCACCGCACGGCTCTGTGAACGAAGATATCCCAAGTAACAATATAAGTATATTCCAGCCGTATAGCGCTTCTTCCGGCTTTGTTAATAAAAAATACATTCAAAACTTTTTGTCCATCTTTAAAGTTATGCATCTTTTAGGTTAAAATTTGTACAAAGTGGCCCACTCTATAGACGGTTGTGAAAACAAGTTAATAAAACCTGTATCAGACCATAAAGATTTTGAAAATGTTCTAGTGAAAGAAGTTATGACTACTTGAAAACCTACATAGAACCTATAGGCTGCCATCAAAACCAGCAGAGGGCCAAATGGCCACAGCTGTCAAACTTCACTGTGATATCGTGGTTAGTTTTTGTTGTTCTGCTATGTTCGGTTCTTTGCTCTTCTGATTCATCTAGCAGTAAATGATATCGGAAAAAAAAGTTCTAGTCTTGCGGAAAGATTTTTTCGATAGCAAATTAAGTTTTATATAGCATGTCATGCTCCAAATCATATGCGCATTTAATTTTATGGGGAATATTGGCATGATAGAAGCTGAGAATTAATGCGCCACGGAAGTTATGCGAGTTAACAACAACATAAAGAAAATCATAACAACTAGATCCGATAAATTAATCATGAATTTCCTGAAAATTTGATGGAATTCAATCAAGTTATCTAAAAGAATGCCAAAATTAGTCTCCGATCTACAGTTCATTTGCATTATCTCTAATATTCGGTGTATTTATTTTTCAACATTTTAATGATTTTTTATATTTCAATATAACGATTGCAAGAAATCACAGTTTAGCCAAAAAAAAAACAATTAATCTTCGCAATGGCTACTATAAAACTATTTGGTCATTTGGTGACTTCCCTCAATGCCAATTAGCCGATAAATGCATTTACAGGAAGCATAATTGTTCTAAAATGCTTTTTCAACTTACCATAATAAGATAATATTGATGAGTCCTAAAACGGCATTTCAAAACAGCATTTTACGTGTTCGTAAAGTCAAAATAAAACTTTGGATAGGAGTAAAAGGAATTTTAGAAGACAAGATTTTAAGATCGTTGTAAAGAAGCTGTGTAGGTTCTCATGAAGAATTTAAGATATGAATCCTATTGGCAGCCCCTGGTACCATAATAAAACCCAATTGATTTCCAGTGGCATTTATAAAACTTTAATAAAGCTGAATAAAGCTGGATGGTTTTGTAACTTGGAATGGCAATGTTACTTGGCATGGCTGCTTTCATCCCACTTCCCCTTGTATTTATGAATAGTTGATAGATATCTTTGCTCGGAGTAGTTCAAGATCAACCAAATAAGATTTATCCCAAGTAAAATTTTCTGCAAAATCGAATAGAAGTTAGTTCATCTACCGCACGGCTCTTTGAACAAAGATGTGGGTAATACAAAACAAAGATGTGGGTAATATATAAAACAATCTCTAAGTGGTTCTCCAGGAAATTTCACGTAGGACTAGCCCTATTTTGTTAATCTTGAGCGACTCCGAGCAAATATATCTATAAATTATTTAATAATATAAGGGGAAATGGGGTAAAATCAGCCATATCTTCGTTCACAGAGCCATGCGGTGGTTGAAATAATCTCTATTCTATTCTCCAGGAAATTTCACATGGGACTAGCACTATTTTGTTGATCTTGAGCCTCTCCGTGCAAAGATGTCTATAAATTATTCAAGAAAATAAGGGAAGTGGGGTTAAATTGTGGGGTAAAATAAGCTCTATACCTCCTCAACCATATCCGTGCGGTGATTGAAAGCAGTTTCATTCGATTCCACAGACATCTTCCACGCGGAAATGGCCTTGTTTACAAGCCCCGCTCAAAAGCGACAAAAGTTACAGATTTTTTCCTTGATTTTCGTCAGTTCTTGCACACTGGGCATTGGTTGATCCACACATTGCACAGTGGGCAAAAATTGACCAAAAATTTTATAAAATTAGACGACGCAGGGTAGGAGTCATAATGAATAGCTTATCTTATTGGAAAAAATGCAGGAAATCGAATGGTGTTAGTCTCAGTTCTCATCAAACTTGAAAAAAAACTCATATGCCATGTGGTTGTGGTTGAAAATAGTCATTTTAACACTACATGCATTTGTAGGTTTTTCGTCTCATCAATAAGACACAGTATGAAAAAAAACTGTATTCAGATGAACATCAACTACAAAAGTTTGCTCTACAACGAATCATTGTCTTCGCTTCCATCAGAATCTTTATAGCTGTCTTCAGCATCATCTACGGTAACTTTATTATTTACGTAATAATATCCAGCTGCTAACATAAGTCATCCTTGGCGAATATTTGAAACCACATGGTATAAGAGATTATTATGAGGGAAATCGGATAAAATGGACCATTTTCTGAGATCAACTCTACACGAAACCATCACCATTTGATTCTCCGGACATTTTTACACAAGTGCAGTGCAAGTGAGAGTAATGGCGCTAATCTCAAAAACCACATGCTATATAAGTTTATGTATGTATTAGGGAAATCTGGTAAAATGAACCGTTCTGGCATTCGATCAGAGTGAAATTTGTTCCATTCAATTCTCCAGCTTTTTCTGCAAATTTGCAGTGCGCTTGGGTGTAGCAGCACTGAGTTGAATTTTTGGGTAATAATGGCATGCTAGTTTGAATCCAAAATGAGGGAAGAATCCTTCAAAATGGGCTACTTACTGTGATCAACCCTAAATAAGACTAACACCATTCGATTCAACGCAGTTCTTCCAATACGATAAGCTATTGTTTAGGACTCCCACACTGCGCCGTCTAAACTAATGGGAATTTCGGTCCATTTTTGCCAACTGTGCATTGTATGACTCAGGATGAATGATGGCATTTGGCAAAATGACAAGTTATACGAATTTTTCAGTCAATTAATAAATCGTAAGTATCGTGTACGAAATTAAGTTTACAAAACGAACGTTAGAAAAGTTACGAAATAACATTTCAGTGTAATTTCAAAGACGTTGAGTGAGATAAGGCGCTTTAACCTTGGCAATTACTGCCAGACTTTTGGTTCCAATGTCAAAAGTCCACTCACTGGTAAAAGGAGTATGAACTAATCTTTCTAGCATGTATGCTCCCAACGATAGAATAGAAATTATCACATTATTTAACTTATTTAACACTTGTATAGTTGTAGAAAATAAGCTTCAATAAGCTTCAGCTCAAACAATATGAAATTGAAATGCCGAAGTTTTACCCATCATCGCAATAAAAAAGCCATAATCGGCGATAATGTCTAAGTGTGTACAACCCACATTCCCCCCAGGATAGACACTGCAGCATCATCATCATCAACACCGGTGGATCCCCCTTCAATGCCCAATGGCCGCGTTAATCGTGCGTGTCTCTTTGTGTGGCACACCGGATGGCACCTGTCAGCGGACCATTCTGGTCCAACGTACATCGTTTTCGAGCGCAGAACCCCGCCATTTTTCCACACAGTTGGCCGTGGCTTGCCCACAATCGACGTAATTTGTTATTCCGTGATTTAAATTTGACATTTACCATGGTCGCGGTGGTCGGTAGGTTGTAAAATGTCCCTTCTACACGTAGTCTCCCGTCCCGGTGCGGCCGAATGACTGCATTCCCCGTGGTGTGCTCTGAATGCGCATCCTTTCACAGGAAAATTGAAAGCTTAGCGCTTTTGGAACGACTCGAATGAGTTTGTGTCACATAGTTTGTTGGTGTGTAAGCAGAAAGAATGCCCTTCGGAAATTTGCCGAGGGGAGGAGAGAAATACGTGCCTTGATGGAAAGCGAGATACATCAGATTGCAAACACACACACACACAGCCGACCACTTATGTACGGTGTGGGATTGGCGTGTCGTACGACAAAAACAAGCGTCAGATCATGCGTTAGTGTGTCATCATCATTTACATATAAATTATATGTTTTCAAATCGTGCCTTTTTCTCGCCTGCGCCTCGATGGATGGGTTTATTTTTTTGTGTCAAAGTCACGCGGGATGCTTTGAGCGATAGGAAGCACTAAAGTAAGCCTTCCAGAGGCCGTGGAGGTTGCCATCGGAAAGGGGATTTGTGATCCGATAACGGGCTGAAGTGGAATAAAACTGCTGGTGGCGGTTGTGGTGGGCGAGGTGGTCGGGAGCAAAAACGATCGGAAGGGTGTCAAAAAGAGCGATAGGTTGCGTTTTCAGATTTATGGCATATTGATTCCGGGGCACAAAAATATAAGTGAATCCGCGTAGAGGATATTGGGTGGAGCATCGGATCGATTGGCTGACCTACCGACCGACCGACCGACGCCGAAAAAAACTCTAACTGGGTCTTGAAATATAGAGATCAGAGGACAGAGCGCAGGAGACTGCCACGTTTCCGCCGCGAGAAGAGCCATTAGCATTGTGGGTCAAACGGATGAAAGTCGATTTCGGGTGAGAGGGTTGATTTAAGCGGGATTAATTCTAACTATGATACGTTTTATGGTGAAGTATACATGGAGGGATATTATTACGTGATAATCGACTACTAATAACTGTAGCAAGGGTGTGAATACTAATAAAATTGGAGAATATTTGTAACAATTAGCCTACAAACTTATTAGGTTGCTTCAAAGTGGCAATCCTGCAGGAAATGCGGTATCAGATGAACATATAAAATTGGACCTTTTGGCCCTTCCGAATGTTCTGTCAGAGATAGGGGTCAATTATAAAAAAACGAGTCGACCGTCACTTCTTTCGACAGGTTTATTTTGCTATTACAGTTGTCGAGATCAACGAAATTTTGTCGAGCAGGTCGACTCAGTAGATCGTTCGAATGCGGGTGATAGATCTGTCACATTCTGTCAAGTAAGTTTGTTTTGATATGCGTTTTTTCGTCTGGAAGTGAAAACTGACTGAACAAGGCAAGAAATACCCTAAACCATTATTTTTTTGATTTTTTGAGGTGAATTAACAGAAAAACAATATCCTTGCGAAAATTGTCCACTCTTAAAAATAAAAAAACATAGGCTGTTGTCCAGTTGGAGCCAGCAAAACAAATAAACAAACGCCTTGGATCGGAATGGCAAAAAGTAAGTATCAATTTTTGATTTAGAAGGAGATGTTCGCTCATCACCATGAAGGCACGCGAGTGAACAACGTGTTTTTGGCCAGAATGAAAGATGTGAAGAGAAGTGTTGAAAGGTCCGTCAGAGTGCGGCAGGTAGGAAAATTAACAGATGTTTTGGAAAATTGATGAAGGGCATGTACCAATGGTACTCGAGCCATGGACGTCAATCTCGCCTAACTTCCATGCGGGTATGGGTTGTAGCGACGGAACAGGTCCGCCACTTCAACAGGCAAAATTGACGCATGGAAAGACGCTCATGTACCACTGTGGCTTGTATAGTTATTCTTAGCGATCTATTTGTGTGCACTCTGTTTACTGATGCGCACATGGGAGAGGAACTCTCCTTTTTGGGTTTGTTTTGATTCGCACCGACTGACGATCACTAAAGTTTTTCTCGTCGTCTCCAACGTAGAGACCTCTGGAGAGAAACATCGTGACGATGCGATACTGGTCCCCACCAGTATAATTAATGGTTACCACCATTTATGGGTTTGTATACATTAAATTGTTATGTTATGTATTCTCCAGCGAGAGATGCACACGATTATGGATTTGTGAAGGAGGTGATTAGTGATCGTCAGTCGGTGCGAATCAAAACAAACCCAAAAGGAGAGAGTTCCTTCCCCATGCGCATCAGAAACCGAGTGCACAATAACAGATCGATAAGAATAACTATACAAGCCACAGTGGTACATGAGCGCCTTCCATGCGTCAATTTTGCCTGTTGAAGTGGCGGACTTGCTCGCGTCGCTACAACTGATCCCTGCAGGAGATGCTAGGCAAAGATTGACGTCCGCGGTTGGAGTACCATTGATACATGCCCTTTCGCTCAATTTTCAAAAACATCTGTTAATTTTCCTACCTGCCGCACTCTGACGGACCTTTCAACAATTTCTCTTCACATCTTTCATTCTAGCCAAAAACATTGTTGTTCACTCTTGGTGCCTCATGGTGATGAGCGAACATCTCCTTCTAAATCATAATCGTTACTCCTCGCACGGAGAATACATAACATAACAATTTAATGTATCAATTTTTGGTTTTATTGCAAAACTTGAACAAAATGAAATGTTGGGAGTCGATGAAAGACAAAGAAAGATAGAGAACCTAGAAAGGAGAAAGTAAAAAACTTAAACTTGAACCTAAATAAAAAGAAGTTGATATAAAAAAATCAAGAGCAGACTCAATGAAACAAGCCGCCTGAGTGTTCCGGTAGAGTGTTAGCTAGACTCTGTAGAAAATCTAGCATGTCCCGTGAGTGTTTATTACATAATAACTTGAAATAATGTATAAAATAATCACCAAATACATGAACTACGAGTTTCATACACGATATTATAGCTCGTAAAAGACAAGTAATAATTTCTATGCAGATTTTGAATAGTTTATTAATTTGATGGAAGTAACAACAGGCAACTTTATGAACGTATCAGCTATTCTAGTTTTTTTCAGATTTTTTCGAAAAGTACTGAGATCTTTTTGGAAGTTGTGTGTATGTTTTTAAAACAATGCAAACTCATATGAGCATTTGAAAGTAATATAAGCTTTCCAATAGATCTATTGAGTATTTAAAGAAAATTTTCTCTAATTTTTTTGTATGTTAAAAAAGCTATCAAGAACTTCTGTAAGCTTATTGAAAATCATGGGAACTCCTTCAGAAAATTTAAGGAATTTCCTAGAGATTCAGAGAGGAATATACTGGAGGAACTTTCCAGAAGATCAGGTAAATGATTTTTCAAAAAAAAAAAAGCTTCTCCGAAGGTCAGGAAAGGTCTTCTCTTAAGTATAGGGGCCGTTTTTAAGTAGTTCAAGCAAGAATATTTCAGAAATTTAAGAACAAACTTCCACAAAGTTCAAGATCATACTTCCCAGAAGTTCAGGAATAAGCTTCCTCGAAGCATAGGACGAAACAAAACCAGTAAATTTTGTTCAGAAGAGAACTCCCCGAAGTTTTTAAAAGATTTGCCTCGTTGTTGAAAATAGGACTGATAAGACGTTCAGAATAAAATTTACCTTCTCTGAATTCTCAGAAAACCTGAAAGACTCTATTTCGAACTTGACAAGTGAGGTTTCAAGATATTCAGGAGCGAAGTTTAGATTAGATGTTAATTTTTTTTTCAGTAATTCAGAGAACTGGAGGAAATAAGTTTTAAGAAGTTCAGACAAATATCAAAAAAGTTTTCGTTTTTTCTTCGATTAAGAAATAAATCCCACTAAGGATACCAGAAGCTCAGGAAAAAGATTTAATATTTCACCAGGAAGCTAGAAAACTTTGAGATACAATCAATGAAAAAAGAACGATTACTGTCCAAATTTTAATAAATAACTTTCTCCGTAGTTTTATCAACTCGCAACTTTGGAACAGATTTTCTATGAGGTTTTCAGTATAGCAAAAACATTAATATAATTGACAAAACAAGCATGAAATTCCAAACACTTATCTTTCAAATGTCAGAAATGACAACTAAGATGATGGAAGCCCTGAATTATTGCATGGTGTAATATTTCAAACCAATTTGAACTAATAATCAAATTTACTAGAACATTTCGTTGACTGGTACTTCCTATATTGAACTCTTCAACTTTTATTTTTTTATTATAATCAACATTTTTTGCCTCAGGCTGGGTCATTTCTCTTCGTAGTCCCTTTAACACACTGTGTGTTTTGTTGACTTTTCCGGGGGTGAGATTTTAGCTCGGGAATAGGGCGTGAGAGGTTTTGATGTTAACCGCTTCGCCGGGGCCGCCCTCCTCTCCTCTACGAAATTTGTTGGAGCCAAAGACTGTACATGTAATTTACATTTAGCTACAATTGGTCTCATCCCGTCATCTACACATTGGTGCAGTCAAAGAACACAGCGAATCAACCATGGGATAACCTCAAGATAGCGATCCAGGACGATGGAATGATACGGAGGATCGGATTAATGCGTAAGTTGACCAGCATTTGCTTCTGCAAGACGAATCGCTGGGGAGTCCTTCGTTAATGGCTTTAGGGTACCAGCAGTGGTGGTAATGTCACTGTATTTTGATATTTAGATTTTTGATATTTGACATTTTTCATTACGACCACATGGAACAAACGCAAAAGTGACCCGTCGTGGGAGAAAATCTCGTATGACATTTCTCTACCGTTTTCTCCAGGCGACGAAACATTCTTTGCTGTCTTCAGTCGAGTAGTTAAAACAATTTTGCGACATAGATTTATGTCGCCCAGAATTTCGTTGATTGCTGGCTTATTTCTGCATACATATGATGTTTAGTATATGGAATCAAATTGTAAGAATGGATACTAGCAACTCAAAATCATAAATAACCAAATAAGCGTCTTTTTAATCAAGCTATCAATTTCAGTATCAAAGCATTTCTAAACCGTTTGAAAATGTCAGCAGGAATAGGAAGAAATTTCTCTCTCTGTTTTCTATCTTCTGCGTTCGCTCGAACTGTACACATAAACTGCTGGTGGTGTGCGGGCCTCATATTTCGCTGCAGGTGACTCGTTTACTAAACAATTGTACATTTACCACTTCTGAACTTGACTAATTTTGAAGCATTTCACCAGCCGAGCAAGACTCTGGCGACACTCACTCAAAAGTGTTCCATTTTCAAGTTCGCTTTCCCTTGCTGTCCAGTCATGTTCATGTCCACTGTTTTTAATGGTGTTATTTTTGTATGTTATCGTTTTGTCTTCTTTGCTATTAAGTTTGCCAGTGTGTTATTTTTCGGTCTTTTGTAGTTTTTTTCGTTATTCATGTGTTGTGCAGAAAGTCTTCTTCTGAGCAATTTTCTCCGAATCGAAAATAAGTTTTTCATTATGTCTTTGAGATATTTGCATTCTACAAGTTGTAGTAATGTCTGATGATACAAGTCTTAGTAGTCGGAACTGTATAGTTTTTTTGTGCACTGATGGTACTCACGAGAGAAGTTTTCTTAAAAGAGTTTGGTCCAAAAGTGCCCTTAGTTGTCTTGAGTAATGCTATATCAACACCTCACTTTCAAACCGCACATTGAGGAAACTACAGCAGCATGTAATCAAAGGATCCAGTTTCTAAGATGCATAGCCTACAGATCGTGGTGTGTAGACTGACAATCTATAACAAACATTTATAAATCAACTGTACTGGAGAAAATACTGTATGCCACACCAATCATGGACTTCAAATAATTACTGATGCATTTTGGACCAGTTCTGTCGATAGTCTGCAAGTTGAATCAGGTATTCCTACCGTAAGGATCTTGCTAAATCAAAGACTATTAATTTATGCAATCATATTTAAAAGTAACAACCAAAGCCAAAAAACCACTGAACCAGATGACCACATCAGTGATAGCTCCGAAGAACTATGGAACCAAGACCACATAAAATAACCAATAAACTTCGAAGTCAGAAAAAGAAATATCCTGGAAAACCGTAGACTATCGCTCCAATCAGTAAAGTCCCAATAACACCACAAACCCCGCCAAAGGTAAGCGAAAATACATTGATTGATACTATCTTAACCAACACCAACTGCCCTGTCTGCTAGTAGAAATGGAAAAAGCCAAATTGAACTAAAAAAAACTGTTTGCGCAGCGAATCCAAAACAAAATAAAAAATGTGTAGACCAATTTACACCGACCAGCTATGGCAGATTAAGGAGTGTATCGAAAATAAGCTATCCACAAACTTTCTTTCAAATTATGTTGAAAACCGATATTTTATTCAAACAAAAAATTGATCCTTTATTGTACGAGGTTAAACTTGAACATAATGAAGACTGGATGAAATTTAAGTTATTCTTTCACGAATTTTCGAACTTTGGATCGAATGCCCTTCATCAAGTTCCGGACAAGTGTTGCATTGCATTTTTTGGACGCTTGAGCCCAAAATTTTTAAAACTCCTGCATGTTTCCAGCTGCCTTACCAGTCTTCTTGAAGACCCTCTTCACGATTGCCCAGTAACGTTCGATGGGTCGAAGCTGAGGGCAATTTGGTGGATTGATATTTTTCTCAACGAAATCTATACCCTTTTCCGCAAGCCAATTGAGAGTGGTTTTGGCATAGTGAGCCGACGCCAAATCCGGCCAAAACAGTGGAGGTGTACTATGCTTCTTATATAACGGCAACAATCTCTTCTGGAGACACTCAGATCGATAGATTTCCGCATTTATAGTTCCGGTAGTGTAAAAAATGGTTGACTTCAAACCACAGGAACATATTGCTTGCCATACCAGTACATTTCGACCGAATTTCTCCACTTGAATTGACCTGTCACGCATGCGCTCACATCCTCCCCAACGACGGCAGTCAAGTATTGTGGACCTGGAAGGGCTTTTGAGTCCTCCTTTACATAGGTCTCATCGTCCATCAAAATGCGTGCATCCGGACGCTGCAAAAGACGCGAATACAATTTCCGGGCCCTTGTTGCTGCTCGCTTCTTCTGTTCTGCACTTTGTTTCGAGATTTTCTGCTTCTTGTAGGTCTTCAGGTGGTTTCGCCTCTTGATACGCTGGATCATTCCGACACTCGTTCCTGCTTTTTTGGCCAAATCACGTATTGACATTGATTTGTTCTTCATGATTAGAGATACCACTTTCTGCTCCAGTTTCGGGTTGGAAGAACCGGGTTTTTTGCCTCTTCCTGGCAGCTCATCCAAAGAATAGTGTTCCCCAAACTTATTAATGATGCTTTTAACACTCGCATGATGAATTCCATACCGCTTTGCCAATTTTCGCATAGTAATACCCTTCTCACTTAGCCATGTGTCCAGAACCTTAATTTTCACTTCCTTTTCAATACGCGACATTTTGAAAACGCAGAATTTGAACCGCACAAACAAGTAAACAAAAGAAAGCTGACAGTCAAACGCACAGCATGCAGTGTTCAGAGCATAAAAAACCATCACAAATACATGCCTACAACACAAATGCATGTGGATAGCTTATATTCGATACACTCCTTAGTTAAATATTGTGGTAGGCCCTATTGTTGACCATGGGGTGCCTCACTAAAATTGTGCGCAACGAATTGCAATCCTTTTCCAGTCAATTCAATGCGAAAGATTCCAATTTAGTACTTTTGATCAATATTGCAACACATTCATAACATCAGTTGCACCGATTTGACATTTGAGTTAAGACAAAACGTTACAAAACTCATCAGCAGCGTATTTTCGGTCAAGCTAATTTTTTTCGGATTTGCAGAAATTTTTAATTGATTAAGTTGCTTTCAGGAAGTGCAATTGATTTCAACAAATAAATTTTATTGAATCCATGTGAGACGCTCCTTGTTGTTACCAATAGTTTAAATTAGTTATTATTATTATTATTATTAGTATTATGATTAGGGAATGTCCATTAATTATGTCATGCAGTTGGAGGGGGAGGGGGGGCTTGAGAAAACGTGACGATCCATACAAAAAATGTGAAGGTCCATACAAAATACGTGACAATGGGGGGGGGGAGGGGTTGAAAAAATGTCAATTTTTGCGTGACGTAATTAATGGACGATCACTTGTGGTATTATCATTATTGTTATTATCCTAATTCATTCTGCTTCTCAGCATGTAGCTGTAAACTTTCACCTTCCACGGGCA
>JASCZW010014271.1:0-23335 GCA_034211315.2 Aedes japonicus
AACAACAACAACAATAACAATCAATAACAACAACTAACAACAACAATAACAACAATAACAATAACAATAACAACAATAACAATAACAACAACAATAATAACAACAATAATAATAATAATAACAACAACAATAATAACAACAACAACAACAATAATAATAACAATGCAACAACAATAATAACAATAATAATAACAATAATAACAATACACAATAATCAACAATGCAACAATAATAATAATAAGCTAAAATAACAACTAATAACAATAATAATAACAATAAATAAAAACAATAACAATAAATAAACAACAAATAACAACAATAACAATGTCCTTCAAATGGCGTGGTAAAATGCTGGATTGGTCACGATCATTTTGTTGACAATGGAAGCGGCTCTAACTGACAATCCGATTATTTTGGCGCCAATTTTTTATTTTGCGGGGATGCAAATTGGCTAATTGCCATAATAAACAGTGGACAATTTAACGTTTTCGTTCGAGATGCTCTAAATGGTTCGACCGGTCCGGATTCGAATCTGATATGAGTCGAATACCGGATCGGCGATCGCGTAAAACAAAGTCGAAAATGCAAAAATGACTTTCTAACCGGATAGGATGCTCCTCAGTTCTAAAACAAGGGTGTTGATGCCCTAACTGTATAGAAAGTGGTTCTTTCGAAAACGAGAAAAGCACCTTTTTTCAATTTTGACAAGCGCCAGCTTGACGAATGAGTGACTCAATGTGCTTTTCAGAAAAAGGCAGGGCTGCGAAGACTGACTTAGTCCAAGAATTTCATTGACTTAGTTTGAAAAAAAAAACTAAGAGTGAGGTAACTTCGCTCTCACTAAAATGATCTGGAAAACAATTTAACCCACTTGCATGATAACGATCTTTATTTAGGCCTTAGGCTGGTTCGCCGCCGGAGGAAGTCAATCCTGCATATCAATTTTTTAAAGCACGATGAAAAGACATGCGTCAAGTTTAAGTCGACCAAATTTTGATCAAAACAACCTTTAGAACAAATGGCCTTACATTCTCATCGGTAGAAAGACCTGACTGACGATATTTTCGCCTAAAAAGTATCTGCAGTTGTAACAGTAGCTTCTCTGTTATATGATGTATATTAAACCAGGTTCCTTGAATTCTCAGACTAGTCATGAGTTAAGCTTAAGATTTATAGTTAGAAAAGTACTCTTCTTCGCAATACAAAGCAACGAAATGCACTCAACAATATTTATTAACTCTTTGGGAAGGTCAACAGACATTCTAGCTGCCCTGAAGTTCGAAACCATTGGTCCATAGGTAATAATGGATTCTTCGATTTACAATATGTGTTCAACCAGGTTCATTGAATTGTCAGAAAGACAATTATGAGTTCACCTGGGATGTTCTGAGCTCTCCAAAGTGTCCTGGAGTTTAGAACTTGGAATCTACAGTTGTAACAGTCGCTTTTTTGCTTTTAGAATTACCAGTTAATATTTTTTGATAAGATAATTTTGCGATATTCGGGGTCATCCAAATTATCCTGAAGCTCAAACTTAAGCTTTAAAGTTATAAAGGTATATTTTTTTGTATACAAGTCAACAACTGATGTTATGAGAAGGCCTAGAATATTCTAAGTCATTCAAACTATCCCGGAGTTCATAATATACGATATACAGCCATTACAGTAGCTTCTTCACTATACATGTGTATTGGGCAAGGTTCTTTGAATTTTCTGGAAGTTGTACAGGCATTATGAGATAATCTGGGATGCACTGGGTCGCTCAAACTATCCTGAAGTTAAAAACTAAGGACCTAAAGTCATAAAAGTAACTGTTTCAGTCAGTATATATATAATCAATCATATTTTTGTACATTGCTGGAAATTCAGCAGACAGAATAGGACAGTTTTGGGATATTCTAGTTTATCTAAAAACTCCTTTTTGGCACTGGAGCAGAACAACATTATATTTTTTATATAGTTTTTTAAAATTCCGGTTCCTTCCAGATTTCAAAGATTCAAAAAACATATATTCGAATGTTTATTACAGCCATCCCAGACCAAAATAATATACTAACTCTAAGAAGTGGTTTCTACTTGGTAGGTTTGTATCTTGAGCTGAAAATATTTCACGTGTATTTTTTATTTCGTCTATAGAGTGACCAAGTTTGAGATAATTTAATCCGAAAAATCTCTTTTTTTAAGAAAACCTATCTTCTGAATCATTTGGGCGATTTTTTACAGTTAAACAATCGAATGAAAGATTTTTTAATTTTGTTTTTAGGAAAATTGCGAAAAACACAGATATGTTGTATGAAAAAATTCCGTAATAATAACTTTTCCCCTTTTACTCGTTGAAAATGGGTAATTTTGTAATATGTAATGTAGAATTAAATTATCTTCCAACCAAAACTATGAAAATGATAAATCGTTGAACACCCTCGCAGTAAAAATCAATGATCTTTCAACGAAAAACATAAAAATAAGAAGTCGTTGAGGACTCTTGCAGTAAAAATAAAAAAAAGCAACTTTTACGAAAAAATTTAGAAAATAATCAAATATTTCTAATTCTGTTTTCTTTTGTTTCGTAATTTTCTTAGAAACTAAATTGAACAATCTTTCATTTGAGAGATAAAGCCTAGAAATCGGTCCAGTCGTTTAGAAGGTATATTTTTTTTTTTGAAGAAAATGTCATTTTTGATAAACAAAAATTTTTTGGACCACCCTAACATGGAAATGGTCATCCTAATGGCGGAATAAAATAATACGAGTCTTATATTTTTTTATAAGGAAGAACGATTCCAATTTTGACGAAATTCTGCGACTCAACATTATAACGTTTTTTTTCCTATGGTATTGCTGTTTTAGTACCGATTCAAAGCAACGGTAAGAATACCCTTGAGGTCACTCACAAAGTGTGATGATGGTTTACTTTATTGGGAAAAAAAGATTTTTAACCCTTATCCATTATTTGTAACTCAGAAAATTCAGGAATTCAGAAAATAATTAAAAAATCCGGATCTCGAAATGAACCGGTTTTAATCTCTCACGCCCCAAAAGAATCAGTTATGTCTTAAATTTTGAATTCTGGATCAATAATTAAAATGATTCCGGAGTTATTTCACAGGTTTTTGTCCGAATAAAGGGTAACTTCTGAAATTAGCTTGCGACGTGTCAAACTTCGTGATTTTGTGAAACGAGTTCTTTGAAGGACATTTCGATAATCCTTTGGTCACTTTAGCCAATGGGTATTCCGGAGATTTAATAGCCCTGAAGGAATGGTCACTTCTCAATCGATCCTGAAATCTAACTTTTTGGCTGGGTTTAGCTCGTCTCCCTGGTGTGCCGAACCAGCGTTGATACAGCATAAAAAAAACTGAAACCAAGCTTGCGACGAAACCAGAATGACCTGAAGCCTGGACCCAGATGAAATTTTGAAACCTCAAACCTCAAACTTCATGACTTTGCGAAACAAGTTCGTTGGAGCATTCGGATATCTTGAATTCCGATCCCCCTTTGGAAATGGCCACATTTTGATCGATTCTGACACCCAGCTTGCGAAGTGTCAGAATTCAATGAAAGGCATATCGAGGATTCCTGGTCACTTTGGCCGCATTCGGAGGTATCCTTTTTGGCCTTTTATTTTTCGATTGTTTAGCGGAATCGTTTGGTTATTTGGCGAATCCCCAGAATGTGGCCAAACTTAACAAGAATCCTCGAAGTGTCTTTCAATGAACTTTATCCGGAGAAAAAACCTACCCCACTACACCCCAGAATAACTCTGGAACCATGTAGTCAATTTTAAATTTCCATTCAGAATGTAAGACTAGATACATGACCGGGTCTTTGAGGGCATGCGTAACGAAAATTGATTCATAAACACAAGAGATATGATTTTCGTTATCATTTTCTGAATGCTTCAAAAGTACGAAGAATGGATAAGCGTTAACTACCCAGGTAACCAATAAGCAGTCTCAAAGCGTCTTTACGGCAGCCTATCAAACAATTAAGTCACGTTAAATGCACCATAAATGCCACTTTTGGTCCAATTTACGAATGCTTCATTGCAATGCTATGACAATGCTTCATCAATGCTATTTTGCGTTCGAAATGCTTCTTACAGGCTACAAGCACTTAAATAGCATTTGAAATCCAACTTTACAACAGATAGCATTCAAGATGCCGATATAATGCTTGTAGCATATGAAATGCAGATTTAAGGTTGATTTACTGCATATTCAAATGCTTATTTCTCACCTGGGTACGCTTAACAGCCACAATGAACCGATTCAAACCAACGGTGAGGATCCCATTGGGATCACTCAAAAAGAGTGATGGTGGTTTTCCATCGGGACGAAATGGTATAAGTAACGCGTGAAATCCGATTTATACCAATAGTAGGATTCTGTTGTTGGCCACTCACAAGGTGTGATGGTGGTTTTTCATTGTGAAAACAGAGTAACTTTTTATAACACTTGGAAGCCATTTTGAAACAATTTATACCTCCAGTGAGCATGGTGTTGGGGCCTCTCGCAAAGTGTTATGGTTAATATTCATTGGGCAGACAAGGTACATAAAGTTTTAATAACGCATAAAAGCCGTTTTGGACGTATTTCTGAATTCTTAAACGGTACGAAAAATGGATAAGGGTTAACTACGCTTAATAGCCACAATGAACCAATTCAAACCAACGGCAAGGATGCCATTGGGATCACTCAAAAAGTGTGACGGTGGTTTTTCATCGGGACGAAATGGTTTTAATAACGCTTGAAATCCGATTTGTACCAACAGTCAGGATGCTGTTGGAGTCACCTCACGAAGTTTTATGGTGGTTTTAGATTGTGAAAACATAATAACTTTTAATGACTCTTGGAAGCCATTTTGAAAAAAAAAATACACTGGCACTGAGGATGCTGTTGGGTCCTCTTGAAAAGTGTAATATTTGTTGGACAGACAAGGTACATAGTTTTAATAATGCTTAAGGGTCGTTTGGACCTATTTAAACTAACAGTAAGGATGGTGCTGGAGGCAGTAACAAAGTGTGATGGTGGTTTACTTCACTGTAAAAACAAAATTTTCAACAACGCTTAAAAGACACTTTGACTCAATCTAGACCAACATTATGGATGCTGTTGGAGCCTCTCACAAAGTGTAATGGTGAATATTTATTGGCCAGACAAAGCCTGTTGAAGTGGCGGACTTGGTCCGTGCTACAACCTACCCCGCAGTGGGATGTTAGGCAAAAATTGACGTCCATGGCAAATGCGTTCGCTTTAGTTAGTCTTTAGTTAGTCATTACCTCTTGATCTGGGGTACAAACCAATGAATATTAAGACCGAGGTCATATTCCATTATTCCATGCAAGAGTATTCTCGGCCGTAGGATAGCCTGCTTAGATCACTCTAATTTGTTCAAGGTAATAGCAGCTGGGCTTGTGGAGAATACACTGCACCCGTTGAAGGGCATCAGCGCCACATTACGCCAGCCGCGCGAGGCGAACTGGCGCACCCAGTCTTATAGTCGCAACAATCCAGTGACCTACTGTCATCATTAGGAGTAGCACCCGTGTTGGACAAGAATAAACTTCGAACGTTTTAACTGCAACCATTTTAATATACGCAGACTTGCCCTCCACTTGATCTTTGTTGAAGGATTTATTCTCCGCTCATTCCAATTAGAAGACGTCATAAAAGAGTCTAATACTGCTATTTCTCGTCACTACATCCCTGTACCGGGATTGTGTAATTTACGCGCCTGCTGCCTCTCCGGATCGAACCCTGATTTCCCGTTACCCGTTGCAGTGCTCTATACTCAGGGGTCTCAAAGCACCATAAAAACAATCCTTCCTCCAAAAATTCCTAGATGCCACATTCGGTTCCATTTCTTTGATTATCACTCGAATTATACAGAAATTTGTGTTTAATTTGTATGGGAGCCCCCCCTTTCAGACGGGGGAGGAGTCTCAAACCATCATAAGTACCTTCTCCGGGCCCAAAAACCCCAGCATACGAATTTTCATAATAGTACTGATAATTCTTATGTTCGGTTTAAAATTGTGTTTAATTTGTATGAGAACTCCTCCAACCAGAAGGCGGAGGGGTCTCAAAACATTTCTCGCCTTCAAAAACTTCCACATGCCAAATTTGGTTCCATTTTCTTCATTAGGTCTCGAGTTATACTGTGTGTGTTTCATTTTCATAAGAGCCATCCCTTCCTGATAGGGAGGGGTCTCAAACTACCATAGAAACATTTCTTGTCTCCAAGAACACCCATATGCCAAATATGATTCCATTTTCTTGATTAGTGCTCGAGTTATTCAGAAATGTGTTTCATTTGTTTGGGAGATCTCCCCCCCCCCTCCCCTCCAGACGGGGGTAGACTCTTGAATCATCATAAGAACCTTCTCCGGCCCCGAAAACCCCAAACAAAAATGCATAAGAGAAGAGATAATTCTAATGTTTTGTTTAAATTTATATTTCATTTGCATTAGACCCCCCCCCCCTCCTTACCTGAGAGAGGAGTGGTCTCTAAACACAGTAGAAACAATTCTTGCCTCAAAAATTACCAAACGCCAAATATGGTTCCATTTGCTTTTTTTATTCTCGAGTTATGTAAAAATTTCAGCTTCATTTGTATGAGAGCCTATGTTTTAGAAGGGAGAGGGGCCTCAAATCACAATAGAAACATTTCTTGCCATTAAAAACTCCTACCCGCCAAATTTGGTTTGCTTTGCTTGATTAGCTCGTGAGTTATGCAGAAATATGTGTTTCATTTGTATGGGAGACCCCCCCCTTCTAGAAGATGGGAGGGGTCTCAAACCACCATAGAAACATTTTTTGCCTCCAAGAACTCTCACACGCCAAATTTGGTTTCTGTGCTTGATTAATTTTCAAGTAAGGCAGACATTTGTGTTCCATTTGTATTTGAGCCCCCCCTTTCCAGAAAAGGGAGGGGTCTTCAACTATCATAAGGCCCCAAAACCCGTCCATTACAAATTTCACGCCGATCAGTCCTGTTTTCAAGTTCAGACAGACAGACAGAAATCCATTTTTATATATTACACGGAAAAAAAATCTATGTACAGATCCGTGAGCTGCAGTCGAATGAATTCGAGAACAAGCAAAACTCCACCGGGAACTGAATCGTAATCATGAAGTAAATATCGTTTAAAGTGAAAAATCATGAAAACGAGAACTTATTCACGGTCCGTTTTCATTTTCGGGGACGTGTAGATTATCAAAACAAATCAGATATCAACCTGACATCCTAAAAAAAAATAACTCGGAAAAAATATAAAATTTAGTAGAATACCGAAACAAACATGAACATGAAGATCTGAGGATTTATTTAAATTTTCAAATAACATGCTTAACTGAGGTCGTAACTTCAGGTATTTACCACTAGTTCTGGAAACGATCCCGGAGCCAAGACCTGAGAGTTAGTGAAATGTATGACATTCAAAGCTGAATAAAATTTGTAGAACCTCATCTTTTAAATTCCAGAAAACCTAAACATGGCGTTCCGTCATACCTTAAAAGCTTTTTACCCAGTAGATAGAATTTAAAAAAAAAATGGTACTCCATTCAGGATGATTTGAGCGCAAACAGACATTCGGCTTCATCTCATTTACCGGTGTAAAACATGGCTTCCCTCAAGATATCAAGTAGCAATAAGCTAACAGATGGGCCACAGACTGTTTTGATTGGTAAAAAAATGATCCCAGTCAAACTGTCATATTTAATATAGCAATTAGTTGACTAGGCGACGCAACTGTGCAAGATGGAATTTTACACAGCAAATTTGAATTCTTTTGTTTGAGCTTGAACGTTTGTCTGAGAGCAACATTTGTACCGAATATACTAAAACACGAAATTGGTAAATTTGCTCAGGCTTCTGAACTGTGGCCCAACTTGCATTTTCGTCGACGGTCGCTAGCCTTTGGTCAAGTAGTCACTGGCAAGTGCATTATCATCCTATTACAAATAGAACAAAGCCGCCTGCTTGATTCGAAGGGCCTGCGGTCAGCATGGCAGCACCACAAACAACAGCCCAGCAGTAGTTTCGTTCGTCCCGTGTTTCTACAAATTCCTCGTTTTTTTTTATCACCCACCACGATTCCGTAGACCGAAGATATAGACCGCCTGCGCGCTCCCCATTGACGTAACCGCCTATTGTTGGGATAGTGCAGGACTCTCTCTCTCTCTCTCTCCCTATGGCATTATGGGTTTGTGGTGCCACTCGACATAATAGGAACAAAAAAAAGGAAACAATCGATCAGTGCAACACACCAACGAAGCGAGTGTCTAGCGGGTTGCATACATATTTGCACCGGTTCGAGGTCAGGGATGAAACCCACCCGGTTTTCAAACATCTGGAATGTCTGTTTTTAGAAAGCATGGGTTCCTGCGACGACGGGAACGCCCAAGAGGAGGGAGGGAGGGACGGGGATTTCTTCACATTCGCAAGCTCAGTGTGATATGCAAATAGCGGCAGCCTACTAGAATTGTACCATTGACGGTGGTTATGAAATTCAACAAAAGGGAAAAAAGATGCCGCTTTACTTACAGCAGTCGCTCGAGGGAGGATGGAATTAATTAAGAATTTTACATATACACATAGTGTGTACTTGGGTACTCGCGTGGTGGCGTACTAAAAATGGATAACGAAGTCAGAACGGATAGGTTTTACGCAGCAAAACGAGGGTGATTTAAAAACATGAAATTCGAGGATAGTTCTTCGAAATTGAAGGAAATTTCTCTCAAGCGTGACGTCATTTATGACACCAACCTCAGAAGCACGCGTTCGCTTATGTATGACTTCATCCAAAACCCAATATTTGACAGCAAACAATAATCGTCATCGCATACATTTACCAACCACCACTGGGAAGATTCATCAGACACAAAAATCGTTTCCGACACTGGAAAAATAAACAACGAAACGGGCGCGAATGACGCGAGATGGAAATAGAAAATGTGTCCCACTCCCCACCCCACTGGCTCACTTTCACTCGGTGTAAGTATTACAACTCGTTCAGCCATCTGTTATCGCATCCATGAATGTAACCTCGGAAGTTACATAAGCGAAGACGTCTGCCAAAAGCACGCAGCCAATATTGTCGCCGCCACACAGTACCTATGTATCAGCGATTGCTTTGATGACCTCACAGAAAAATTCCTCATCTTCGGATTTCTTCAAACGACAAGGAAGAAAAGTTCATAAACACAAACTAACGGGCAGCCTTGTTTACCAAACACTTTGCCGATAAGGCACTGATGCGTGAAATGCCCTTATCAAGTGCTGCTGCTGCTGCTGCTGCTGCTGCTGCTGTTGTACACCGAAACACGCCACGGATGCTGCTCCCGTGCGAGTTATAAAATGCGCCAGAAGTAACATACATATATGAATTCCAATGTGCATCCAAAACTGTGCCCAATTTATATCTCAATCTTCTCGGCCGCGCGATCAATCTTCTCCGTAGAGAAAGCCTCCCCATTGTCGTTATGCAGGCCACCCATCATGCGGAGGCTATCTATTTCCCGCCACACGGGCCGGGGTGATGAACCTCTTCCCGTTCCATCTATCTCTTCGCTCTCTTTCTCTCATTCTCGCACCATTTTTTTAACTGTCAAAACATGCATGCCATGTGCCATGCGGTCGGTCGCGCGGCTGCCTGCATAGGTCACTCACTTCCAATTTTACGCACACGCAAATCGCAGTAGGCGATGCGTTAATTTTCCCGTTTCTGTGAATCACTATGCTCGTCTAGGCGGGGGGCGAGCTTTTAGGGCGGATTAGTCCATTAAAAATGGAGAAAAAAAAATTAATCAAGTTGATGTGTGCGAAGGAGGGGCAATTGAGGACCCAGAAGCGATTTGGAATAAAATTAATTTTGTGCTGTTTAATATGAAATCTTATTACCCCTTAACATCACAACCCATATCTTGATACACAACCTCTTTTAATTTTAATAAGAGACTGCCTTAGTAGCACACTTGTTGCCATTCGGTTGAGATAACATAAATATGACTTGCTAAGTCATAATCAAGTTACTACAACTAATTATGACCGTAGTGTGCTACTTGGGTGAGTAGATTTGTATCACTCTCTCGTTTTTCTCAGAGGAAAATCTATTTTCTTAAAAAGCTAATCAACTCAACATTAAGTTGATTTACTTTTTACGAAGTTCTAATAACAATTCCGTGAGAAAAAAAGGGCCGTAATATTAAAGAATGAATGAAAGAAAAGGTGTTTTAAGCGTGTTTACACTGGAATTCATATGTATGACATTTGATTTCAAGATATTCTATATCACGTAATATCTCTTGTGGTCTGGCTGAGGTATTTGCACTGAGCAAACTGTTCGGGGGGATTCACCTATTCTGGGCAGGCTATACAGAGTCCACCCTGTTATGAGTATTTTCGTAGCGTCGTGCACACATCTGATGTTTTTGTTTGTTTACGTTCATTTGCTTAGTGAACCTCTATTTATTATAATTGACAGAATTATCTATTACTGCTTGAAAGTGTTTTTATAAAGCGCCAATCTTTTCAAGTGAGCGTAACTATTGTCGGCAGCCCCGTTTTTATTCGGCTATTTTTTCATTTGAATTGGGTGTGAAAAAAAGTTCTATAATAGGCGATGAAAATAGCAGCATTTTCCAGTGTATGTGGTTTATTTGAAGTAAAATTCGAATTGACGGAATGGTTAACTTTTTGAAAGATAATCAAATTAATGGTAAATTACCAAGTTATTCAATGAATATGAATATATTCAGTGAAGTGCTTCGATGGAAAAATATACGAGAGCACCATGTGCTTCTTACAGTGTAATGTAAAGCTATGTCCA
This sequence comes from Aedes japonicus, assembly GCA_034211315.2. Taxonomy (NCBI): domain Eukaryota; kingdom Metazoa; phylum Arthropoda; class Insecta; order Diptera; family Culicidae; genus Aedes; species Aedes japonicus. The sequence goes on from JASCZW010014271.1 coordinate 10,829, forward strand.
TTTAGAATCCGGAATAATAAAATCATCTGTATCTCGGTAACGGATTGACGTACAAATAAGATTGATACATCAAAACAAAAGTAATTCACTGTACTTTAAGGAAAATATATCATTTCACTTCACAAATCATTTCTCTTCGTTTCCAATGAAAATTCGCACGTTTTTCTTTATTTCTCCCAGCTGCACACCTCCGGAGTCAACTTCCTTGGCACATTTGTTCCACATTTTGGTCATCTGAGTCGCATCCCGAGCCGTTTTACCCCTTTTCTTAAGCTTCCGCTTCATTATTGCCCAAAATCTCTCGATGGGCCGGAACTGCGGGCAGTTGGGTGGATTTTTGTTTTTTATCGATATTATCGCGGTTCCACTGGACGACTTCCCGGCTGTAGTGACAACTCGCCAAATCTGGCCAAAACTTCACGGGACCTTTATGGGCTTTAATGAAAGGTAGTACACGATTTTTGAGGCATTCTTCCTTGTACAGCTTAGACTCCGTACGTACCGTCGCCATGTAGAATTTTGGGCCAGGAAGCTGTTCATTTTCACGAAGGTTTCCTCGTTAATAAGCAGGCATCCTTGGTACTTCGCCAAAACTTGCTGGTACAATTTCCGCGGACTACGTTGGATTATCAACGTTGGTGTGCAGGATTTTTTTTCTCCTCTCGGCTTTCTGAGCCTCTGGGCCTTTCTGAAATTTTATTCGTCATGGGGAAGCATCCAATATCTATGATCTTCTGCATTATCACGAATTTAGATCTGACCAGGACTTAGGATCTTAGGGCCATCCAGGAATCTGAAACTGGCGAAAGACTGTCAAGAAATATGAACCTCGGGATGCCGGGAGTCTTCATAAACTCGGATGGATCGTATAGGAACTTGGACTGGATGAAGCTGATCATTTAGACAAACAGACAGACATCTGTATTATTTTGGGGCCTCAGACAGCGCAGTCAGTAAGAGCATGGTTTGCATAAGATGAAATCTTAGGGTGCTGGAGATTTTCTCGACTTCTGCTGGGGTCGTCATTGTGCTTGGCTCTTAACCAATATACATCTATGCATAAGAAAGAACTCAATGAATGGCTGTGGCTTCGGGACTACTGAGTTGAGGGCAAGCGAAAGCTCGTTGAAAAGAGGGTCAGAAACCAGAGACAGATAGGTGAGATAGTTGAGCTGGGTAGCCTCAGGCAAGGCTAAGTCTTCTGAAGGATCATCCAAGAATCTGAATCACCAGTAATTGGGATCTGATTTATGACCGTCCAGAAGTTGGATTTTCAAGAGAGGCATCAAGGAATTTTCTTTTCTGGAGGACCATCCAGTAATTTAGCTCTGACGAAAGCCCATTCAAGATGTCTTCATAAATTTGGATTGACCATCCAGAAATTTGGATTTGACGAAGAATCATACATGTTGATCTTACGTTGGAATGTCCAACAACGTCAAATCTCCATAAACTTAAATTGATGGAAGACCATCCAGAAATTTGAATTGACTGAAGAATATTCAGAAATTCAGATCCACACAGAATTATTCAAAAAATGTAGATCTTCAGATGAACTCAGATGAATTATGAACTCCTGGAAGACCATCCAGGAACATATATCTGAAGAAACTATCCAGAAATTGGCATTTGGTAGAGTAATACTGAAGAAATTGCATCTGACGATGGACCATCCAGGAATCTAAATCTCCATCACATAAGATCAAAATTTGACCATCCAGAAATCTGGATCTAATGGAGGATTGTTTGTTTAAATTTTGTTAATCTGAAGCTTCATCTAGGAATTTTGATCTGAAGGAGGACCAATCAAAATTTCAATCTTCGGAAAGACCATCCAGCACTTTAATTTGAAGGAGAACCATCCAAGAATCTGCATCACCAGTAATTGGGATCTGATGAATGATCAGGTGAAGTATCCAGGAATTTTTGATCTCAAAGAGAACTACACAGGAATTTGGACGTGAGTGGAGTAAATCTAACAAATTAAATCTGACGGAGGACCATCCTGAATTTAAATCTCTATCAAATTGGATCAAGAAATGACCAACCAGAAAATGTGGATCTGATGAAGAATTGTGTTTGGATTAATGATTTTGAATTTGATCATCCAGCAATTTTGATCTGAGGGATGACCATACAAGAAATTGGACACCCAAAAGAGTATCACCTCTGCTGTAATGGAAATATTAAAAAAAAAAAAGTCAGGTTGAGTCATTCCGAGACGCTTCCAGAACTGTTCAGAATGCCGGTTCCATAAAAGTTCCAAAATTGTCTGCAAAGTAGTTCTGAGAACTTTTCAGAGTAGTTCTAGAATGTTTCAAAATACTTCAAAAATAGTTCCAGGGTGCTTCTAAAATAGGGTTTGAATGCTTCCAGAATTGTTCTGGGATGTTTCCAGAGCAATTAAGGAATTCTATGATACTTCCAGAGTAGAAATTAAGTACTTCAAGAGTAGTTCTGGAATGTTTTCAGAATTGTCCTAGAATCCTTCCAGAAATGTTTTCGTATGCCTTCGAAAGTTCATGGATGTTTCTAGAACCGTTCTGAGATATTTCCAGAATTTTTCTGTTCGGGAAGTTCGGGAATTGTTCTAACATGCTTCCAGAATTGTTCTGGAATACTTTTTAGTACCGATTCAAATCAACATGATATCAGAACAGTTCAGAATGTCTGGAGAGTCACACCCATTCCCAGGTTACTATCGCACGCAATAAGCCCCTGATAACGGTAGAGTTAACACACTTCCAGGCTCAAAAATAATCGAACCTGGCGCATATATATATATTGTATATAAATGTTATATCTGGTTGGGTCTCACCATATTTCGCTGTTACGTTATTAGACTCCCTCTTCTGGAATTGTTCCCTTTGCTATGGTGACATTGTATGGGCAGTTTCGCCTGGAAATCTCCATTCCAAGAAGTTTGTTTAAGGTGGGTAAAATTTTTGAAACTCTGCAAGCATTACTATAAGTCTACTAACTTGTTGTTTTGTTGAATTTTGTTGAAATTTAGCTTTGTGTAGGATCTTTTAACTTGAACAAAATGGGTTTGAACTTGTCTTAAATTCAAAAAGAAACGCATTCAAAATGTTTTGGCAACTTTGCTGAAGTTCTGTGTTCCTTGTTTAATTCATGTGGATTTTTCTGAAGTTCTGCCAGTTTAGCTAAAAATGTGTTGAAGTTTTGTGAAATCATCATTTAAGACATACCATATTATGTCAATATTGGGATATGTCTTTCCTCTAGATTTAAGGACACTTCGACATTATTTGGTCGATGTCGGGACAAGGATAGTTCAACTTCGGGCCAACATTGGCTTGAATTACGAGACTTGACCTCAATTTGACCAGATTTAGCATTTCTTGGATAGAAACAATCTATTGTCAAGTGGCGGAAGGTTTCTGCTCATTTAAGTCGTTTTTTTAAATTTGCAGTTTCACAGTAACATCATGAACTTCATGATTTAGGGATTTCGAAATACTTTAACGAAAAGAAAACAAATACAGAGCTCTAAATCCTGTTTCATCCGTTAATCACCTCCATAGTAACAATTTAGGTACGACGGATCTGAAGTCTTTGATGAAAGCTTGTAAAAAGATTCAAATTCCTAAAACCTTCCCAACCAACACAAAACCGCCATATTTAGTTATAGCAACTTGATTGTGACTTAATTGAGTAGCATTGTGGTAACTTCAACGGGATTGCAACAATTGTGCTGCTAGGGTTACTATAATTTAGACTTCTGCTGTGATTCAGCATTTTGCTGTTGGCCACCAAATCGTCCACTTTAAGGTTCCAAGCTTGAATTTAGTCTCCGATCATTTGAAGGGCTTTTCCGGTGAAGAATCTGAACTCATTTTAGTGATGTGGATTTTTGAAAGATTTTTTTAAATGCAGCAAAATTCTGTTTCGAGTTTCGTATTCAGCGTTGTTTTAAGGTTTTTGGAAGGCCAACTGATACCCTTTAAGAAGCTGTGGTACACCAGTAGTCGAATCTCTAAGGAGAACGCATCAAATTTTTCAGTCCAGTATTATGAAAGGTAAACTATCCAAGAAGATAGAAGAAGATCAACTTAGTTTAGTTGCGATTAGGTAACCAGAACCCCCCCTTCGCTTCCTCTTTTAACAAACTCACACCGGAATTCTGAACGCTTTTCAAATGCAGACCACATTCCAGACAGGTCAAATCTTCCGTAACACCCGGCGACGACGATGACGGCGACATCTTCGCGATGGAATCGGCCACAATCAGACGGCATCTGCCTGCCACAAGATCGCCGCCTCCTATGCGAACACCATAGGTGTAATCAGAGAGCAGCTCCAGCACAAAAACGACACACCGAGGGATGATTGATCTGTTTCTTCTCCACTCCATATTTTTATTTATTTTTTATTCTTTTTTTTCCATCATGCCGAGTTTGTAGAATCGTTTGTAGAGGTTATGTCTGTATATATGAAGCTGCGTTCAACCGTTTCAGAAGTTGTTTCCCTTGCACGGAACGTCGTTAATAAAGTGTGCTTCTTCGTAGTCGGGTGGCGGTGGCGACGGTGACGGCAGCCATCCGGGTCAATCGGTTGGTTCGTTTGCAATTCCGTCGAGTCATGACTTTTGATGTTTTGAACATACATATTTGTGGGTGCTAACCAAGCTCTGAAACCAGACGAGAAGAGCTAGTATTGGTCATCAATACGTCCGGGTCCGGCCGTAATTAGATGGAACTGGTTGGCTCTGTTTCAACTGTGTGACCGGCCCCCACCCGTTGGCTGTTTTATTATGGAAAAAAAATAGGTCAGACATAACCTCATTCCATAGCTACCGCCTTGACGTCACAACAAACAACCTACAAAAGGCAAAAAAATGGCTCATGACACTCTTTGTTATGCGTTTTCAATTACGAAATAGAGTTTCGTTCCTCATCGCAAGCCCTAACACCAACAAACAGTTCACTGCCACTAAAAATTTTCCAAAAATAACTACACGGGGAAAAAAACTTCAATTAACCTATTACGGCACAACGGTGCCAGTCAAACACAGAGAAAATCCCAATTATTCGCTCTAAGCGGTAAAAGTTCATTGAAAGCGAATTTTCGCGCTTACCGACTGCCCGCCCGTCCGTCCATCCGTCCGGTCTCACCCCCCCGTGAATGAATAATAGTGAAAATGAAAAGCGAGCCGAAAATTGCAAGGCTCCTTTTCCCCGCGCTGGTTTGCGTTCGAAAATCCCGCGTGCGTTACCGATGATAATGGCTTTGTTGCTGCGTTTCTTTTTTTCAGCTTTTTCGCTGTTCGTTTGAGAGTTTATCCGACCGACTCAGCGCGGTTAAAACAATCGTTTTCCCAGACGTGCAATTTTCGTTTATCGTTTACATTTTCACGCGCTGTAACGCACTAATTGCGGGTTGTAATATACCTTCGCAGCGCAGCGAAGGAAGGTTTGTTTTGATTAGTCCCTTCTCGGAATTAAATTGAAGAAAAAAAAGCGCTGAAATTCGCTTGACCGTGTCAAACGTCAAACGACAAAATCAGGATTGCTGCGATCAACGCTAGACGAGCACGGCGCCGCTTAATCGAGCCTTTCGTCTTCCGCATTTGTCACACTCGACGAACCGATGCACGATCGTAAAGCCAAAATATAATAAATGCCATGTTTATTGTTATTGCTATCGCCCATCATCCTAGTCGGGTGAAACAGTACGGTCCATTTCAGCCGGCCCAGTGCAGTCTACTTCAGCGATCGCGTTTCATGCGAACAAGCTTGCGTTTACTGCGCCGCAGCCTGCGTCCAATCGTCCAATCGAGAACGTGGAGCAGATAGAGAGCTAGATGCAAATCAAAGTTGAAGGTTGCGTTGTTGTTGTTGTTGTTGTTATTTAATGACAGCTGGTGATGAGGCAAAGCGCAACTAAAACGAACGATTCAACCTGTCAGTCAGTCAAGTGTAGTTTGTAGATCAACTCGATCGAAAATGGGTGAATTAAATTGCGGGATCGTAAAAATATCATCCCTTCCGCAATCCCACGCGAACTTCTCCGGGCAGAAGCTCTAAATTTTTGTTTATATTCACGGAAGAGTTTAATGTTTTTTTTTTTTGGCAAATGGAAACACTGTTTACATTGCCAATCGGCGAAGGGGTCGGACGGTTCGCGAGTTTTGCTCCGAACCGGTACCATGTGGGTGGTTGATGGATGATAATTTAATGACGTGCCGGTGATATGTTTACTCATATCGGTTACAGTACGCAGTACAGGCTCTTGAAAATACATTTTATTTCTCTTTAAAATAACATTTGGATTTTCTCAAGTAACTCCTCATTAATTCGATCACATCATTCGCGATAGAATTCAATCCACGATTCTCTGCCAATTTAAATAAGCTTTTGAACTTGTAAGATGATGTAAGATATTCGGCGAACGTCCCTTTCACAGACATCAGAATAGTGTACCCAAATCAACAGTCCATCCTTTTCAAAGATATCTCAAAAAGGAGCCTCGAGGAGGTTGTTATTCTGGGTCTAACGTCTGTTTCGTTTACAGCTACGATGCAAATTCCCAATTAGAGCGTTAACGCAGACGTTAACGATTAACAACCCTGGAATCGAGCTACGAAACTATCTGAATATCATTAAGCATTCTTGACTAGATAGTCAAGTGGCGCAGTCGAAGAAACAATTGATTTCTTTTCTTAAAAACCCAAACAGACCAAATGAGATGTTAACTTTTATATTATCGGGCTTTTCATCATCAGCTGGTTCAGCTCATTGACCATTCAGAAGTTGGAGTTGACGAAGAACTATCCAGAAATATAGACTCTCAGAAGAAGCATCCAAGAATTTGAATCTTCTGGAGATCTATCCGGGAATTTTGATCTGACTGAGGACCATTCAGGGGTTTGGAGTTGATGAAGGCCCATCCATGAAGAGAACAGTCTAAAAACTTCAGTAATTTAGATCGACGGTGGGCTATCTAGCAATTCTTATCTGGCGGAAGACTGTCCAGAAACAAGGTTCTTCAGGAGAAGCTTCCAGAGATTTTGATTTTCTGGAGAACCAACCAGAATTTTAGCTCTGATTATCTGTCCTATAAATCTCCATGAAATTTAGATTTGACGAACAACTATTCAATTATATTGATCGTCAGGAGATGGGCCAATTAGATTTTAAGGAGAAGCATCCAAGAATTTTGGACTGTCCAAGAACCCGAATCTCTATGAAATTGGATTTGTTTGGATGGGGAACCATCCAGAAATTTGGATCGCCGGAGGACTATTCATAAATAAGGTCATCCAGGAATTATGAACTTCTCAATTGCATGGGATGGAGTACTTTTCAGGAAACATGAATATCCATCAAATTAGATTAAGAAATGACCATCCAGAAATCTAAATCTTCTGGAGAATTGTGTTTGAATTCATGATTTTAATTCTAGGAATTAAAAGGAATTTTAGACACACGCTTAGAAATTAAGAATTTTACACGAGACGTAATCCAAAATTGATCTACACCAAGGATCGTAAACAAAGATTTCATATCAAAAGTGTCCAGAAACAGACGCAAGCTGACCAAAAGGTGTATTTGTTTGTGTTGATATTCTCGTCTTTTTCGATTGATTCTTATGCCCTAAGGCTGCTCGAATATGTCGGTCTCAGGGCACCGAAATTTTCATGCCTTTTTGGTAGTTTGTACCTAATGATATTTATAGATGTCTAGATCTAGCTTTTCAGCCTCGGCTAGTTTAGCTTAAAAAATTGGAGTTGACGAAGAACCACCCAGAAATATCTTCAGGAGAAGTATCCAGAAATTCTCTTCTTCTGAAAGACCATTCAGGATTTTGATCTGAAGGAGGATCATTCGGGAATTTGGAACGACTGAGGACCATACAGATATTTGGATTCCAGGAAAATCCATTCAAAAATACAGAAGAACACAAAAATATTCAGGAATTTTGATATTCTGGAGGACATCCAGGAATTTTAATCCGAAATAGACCTACCTAGGTATTTGCATGTGATCGAGTATTATCTAGGAAATTATACCTGACGGAGGACCATCCAGGAATCTGAATCTTCATCAAATTTGATCAAGAAATGAGCATGCAGAAATCTGGATCTGATTGTGGAAAGGATTGTGCTTGGATTCACGAGTCTTTTATCACTTACGTGAGAAGTCCTAATAAGGCTTTCGACAGAAGTCGAAAATTCCATTCCAAAAATTCTGAAGAAATTTTCAGGTGTTGATTGACAGACACAACTTTGCTTGATTTCCTATGTTAATGAGACTGTCCTGCTTTTATGCACAGTGCTGGACTTGAAAATTAGAAACTTCTTCCGATAAAATTGTGTTAAGTCTTAGGGAATATTGTTCCCATGCAAGCTTAGAAGTGTTAAAAGTGCCTGGGGTTATTTCCAGACTTCCATGAGACTCTTAAAAAAAATCGAAAACCATGAAATTTGAATTTGGAAAACTTAGAGGTTAGGTAAGGTTAGGTTTTTTTATTAGCGAGACATTCAGCCTAGGCAATTATATCTGACGAATGACCATCCAGGAATCTGATTCTCCATCAAATTAGATCAAGAAATGGTCATCCAGGAATTTTGATCTGATGGAGGATTGTGTTTAGATAGATGAAGTTTAATTTCAAGGACCATCCAGAAATGCTCATCTGATGCCCCATCCAGGACTTTTGATCTGAAGGAGGACCAACCCAAAAACTCAATCTTCTGACCAGGACCAGGACCATCCATGAATCTGAATCACCGTAATGAACGACCGTTCAGAAATATTGATCTTCAGAAGAAGCATCCAGGAATATTGAACTTTTGCAGGGCCATACAAGAATTTAGCTTCGACAGAAGACCGTTTAAAAAGTATTCATGAATTTGGATGGAAGGAGGATCATTCAGAAATTTGAATTTGACGAAGAATCATCCAGAAGTATAGATCTTCAGGAGAAGGACCATTTGGATCTTAAGGAGAATCATTCAAGAACTTTTATCTTCTGGAAAAATCAAGCTTCTAGATCTTCTTATGGAAATTCGATCTGACCCTGGACCGTCCAAGAACCTGAATATAATCGAACTGATGGAGTACCATCTCGAATTGTTGATCGACTTAGGACCATTCAGAAATTTGGATTTAAAAAAGGACCATCCAGAAATAACTTCAGGTAAATCTAGGCATCCAGGAATTCTGAACTTATGGAGAACTACCTAGGAATTTGCATGTGATGTAGTACTATCTAGGGAACTGTATCTGGAACCTGAATATCTATCAAATTAGATTAAGAAATTGCTATCCTGAAATTTTGATGTGATGGAGGATTGTGTTTGGATTAATAAATTTGAATTCGAAGGACCATTCATCAATGTTGATCTTAAGGAGAATCATCCAAAATTCTGAATCTCTTGAAGGACATTCCAACACCTTGCTCTGAAGAAGGACCATCCAAGAATCTGAATCACCAGTTCTTGGGATCTGATGTAGGATCTTCAGGAGAAGCATCCTGGAATTTTCATTTTCTGGAGAATCGTCCAGAAATTTTGCTGTGACGAAACATCGTCCAGAAAGACTCCATGAATTAAGATGAATTGAGGACCGTTCAGAAATATAGATCTTCTGGCATTCTGGAATTTTGAGCTGAAAAAGAACTACCCAGGAATTTGCATGTGATGGAGTAAATCTAATAAATTATATCTGACGGAGAACGATTCTGCAAATTGAATCTCCATGAAATTAGATCAAGAAATGACCATCCAGAAATCTGGATCTGATGGAGGATTGTTTGGACTCATGATTTCTAATTTGACCATCCAGCAATTTTGATCTGATGGAGGACCATCTAAGAAGCTGGACACCCAAAAGATCATCACCTCTGCTGGAACGGAACTATTTTAAAATTAAAAGAACAAACAGAGTCGTTCCAGGATGCTGCTAGAACTGTTCCATAAATTGTCTGCAAAGTAGTTCTGAGAAGTTTTCAGAGTTCTTCCAGAATGTTCTGAGATACTCCAAAAATAATTCCGTGGTGCTTCTAAAATAGGTTTTGAATGCTTCCAGAATTGTTCTGGGATGTTTCCGGAGCAATTCAGGAATTATGTGATGCTTCCAGAGTAGTGCTAAAATACTCCCAAAATCGTTCTAGAATGGTTCCAGAATTGTCCTATAATGCTTCCAGAAATGTTTTCGCATGCTTCCGAAAATGTTGTGGAATGTCTCCAGAATAGTCTTCCGGTATTTAAATGGCGTTTTAGAGGTGGGGTTATTTAAGGAACCAGACCACCACGGCTTTCCTCGCTGATTCGGAAAAGCTGACGTGGCCCCTCGTACTGGGCACAAGAAATGTTCTCCTGAGTGGCGCGTGTTACACGAGGCGCAGCCCCTACGTGGAAGGGTTCATTTCCGGACATGTATGCGACGCTCTTGTCTCTCCAGAAAAATACCCGCTTTCAGAAGTGTTGTAGGATTGAGAGAGAAGTTCAAGGATGCTTCCAGAATAGCACTGGAAATGCCTCCAGAGTAGTTCAAGAATGTTTCCAGAATAATTCTCAAATGTTTCCTGAATTGTATGGGAATTTCTATGGGGTGCTTCCAGTTCTGGAATTCTTTTGGAAATATTAAGAAACGCATCCAGAATTGTTCAAGAATGGTTGCATAATAGTGCTGGACTGCCCGAATTGTCCAAGAGGGTGCCCTCAGATTTGTTCAAGGATGCTTCCAGAAATGTTCTAAATTGTTTTCAGAATGGTTTAGAAAGAATAGGGGAAAGGGGGCAAAATAGTGCACTTAATGCAATTGCCCTGAACGAGACTAGAACCCATCTTCAAAATTCCAAGAGTTGTTTATACATTTGATAAACTCATCTTCATGACAGTGTGATGTTCATCGCTATTACAAGCATGTTTAATGATATTATTGTTCGTTTCATCGCATAACTTCTAATTAAATTACCACTCTATCGTTTACACACTATTTCTTGTCTAATTTCAAATAGACTAATTAGAAATATAGGAAATCAAATCGTTCGAGAGAAAATCTCATGACTGCATGACGGTTTGAGACTGACAAGAAAGCTTAGTCTCTTCTCGTGATGCTCTGTTTTTCATTGTCGCACAAGTCCGAGAGATTTGCCACACGGAAAAAAATCCGTGCCCAAATCCGTGAACTGCAGTCATGAATTCGAGAGCAAGCAAAAATACACCGTGAACTGAATCACGTAATCATGAACTAAATCACGTTTAAAGGTAAAAATCCTGAAAACGTGAACTAGTTCACGGTCAGTTTTCATTTTCGGGAACGCTTTTGTTTCTGTGCAGCTGGGGTTCTAATATGGCGACCAGAAAAATTTTATTTTTCAAAGAACCCAAACGTAATATTTGAATTTACGCATATTCAACTCAAACGAATTCCACGAATTTTTAGTTCAACTTTTTTAAAGGGAACGAGAATAATTAACATTTCATCGCTTAGAAGAAATTGGTGAGATCATTCCAACTATGAAAGATATGTTTAAGTTCAATTTTCATTTAGATTATGTATGTTGACAACTGCAACTTCGATTCTCCACGAAAAATTCTATTAGACAAAATGCAAAATGAACCAAGATTATCACTATTTGAGGCCTTGAAATTTTCGAGTTAGATTGAGTGTTTTTGGCGGGAAAATTGCAACAGCTATTCGATGGAAAACTGTGACTTATCAGTGTAAACATATAGGAAAAAGTGGCGCACAGTAATTGGAATGTAGTCATTAAAATTAAAACTAAAACCGCAAAATCACCGTTTTTCCAACTACCACTCCAAGATAAACAAGCAAACCATAAGTACGTCAGTTCTCCATAGCGGCATACTTCAAATGAAAAATTAGTAATTTTTTAGGTCAAGATTTTCTTCTCTCTCTCTCTCTCTCTTTCCATAAATTTGCGAACGGTTTAAACTCTGGTCGATAAATTTCTAGTTACGTCACGAGGCTCATGCAGCATGCAATTCCCCTTGAACCAGGTCCTTCATCAGGCAACTCAAAGATAACTCAATTTGCATAAATTGCGGATGCATCAAACTCGTTGAAGATAGTTTTCACAAATTGCACACACTTTTCGCATTTCTTCCAGGGTCAAGTCCCATTGTGTACGAGCGAGTTATGCTGCGGGCTGTATCATAGCACATTCACCATCATCAACGTAGGCTACGATGCCAACATATGTTCACCCTTTTTTTTTTTTTGTTCAAGGCTTGCTGCGGATTTCTTGCTACGAAAATACCGGTTCTGTCAGAGATGTTGTTAAGTTTTCGGAAGGGAAGAGCTACGCATACCTTCAAACAAGTCCAACATGCACAAAGCACAGCGGATCGGGCCTGCTGGCACGCAGATGTTTAACGACCTACTGACGACGACCGAGACCGGGGCCAACAAGCTGCATATCCCATGTTGTTTTACTTTGTTTCGTCCTCTTCTTCTGCTTCTTGTTGTGAACCTGTTGCTCCTTCGTGTAAAGTTCAGGTTGCAAAATTTGCGC
>JASCZW010014272.1:0-23349 GCA_034211315.2 Aedes japonicus
ACACTTGGTGGTTACCTCACTGTTAGACCACCATATAAGCGAAGCATATGTGATTTTCAGACGAACTATTACAGAATAAATCCAATAGACAGTTTTTGGTCGAAGTCACCTGTTTTACCCACTGCTTTACTAAGACAACCCATAGACGTTTGTACCCTTGTCAACATGAGTTGCAATTCAGTTTTTATCCAGCAACACCCATGGTATTTAACTCTTCCGCAAACTGAACTTTGAACCCATTGAGAGTAGGACATTATAAATTTGCATATCTCCCTTTGGCAAAAGGTACTATAACAGTTTTAGAAAAGGTTACAACTGGAATTCCCAACCTTTTGGCTCCAGCCCCTTTTGTGAACAATTGGATGTCTCGCGGCCCCTGGAAGTACCGTGAATAAATTTCGTTGAAGATAAATAAAAACAATTGATTTGATCTATTACTGTTTAGATGTTCGTTTTATTTCAAAATAACGGCATCAATAACGAAACAACTGATTCCGGTGCGATTATTGCACCTGCTTTTGAGCAGCTTAGTTTCGTAATACCTGGAGGCTGTGTTTGCGACAGTACCAATCTCATATCATCCTCAACGTTCCGTCTGTTTCTGGTCTTGGTCTTTGTTGGAGAGGTTGAAAATCCGCTCTCGCAGAGGTACGTGAAGCAGAGCAGGACAAGGATCTTCAGTACCCGTAAACTGGCACTGGGATGCTGACTCGTACATGATACACCAGAACTGGTTCAAATCTTGCACCACGGACAAATCACGAGATGAGGAATCGACTTTCTCAGGTCCCGAAGTATTCATCCTGTTTCGTCAGGAAGACTAGCCGCATCCAGCGAAAGAAAACGGATTCCGGACTAAAGCAGCATCTTCTTTACGTTAGCTCAGGAAGTAGCGCTCAAGTGTTCATCCAGCGAGTCAAGATGAGAAATGAATTTCTGGTTCAAAAACCGAATCCAGCTCGTTCGCTCCTTTGTCCCAGTCGTACTGCTAGACCTATCGAACGCTAACATTCCAGAACTAACCTTTCGGCGCCAGTTTTCAACTTTGCCACAGATGCTTGAAGGTTGTCTTGAAAGTGAATTAGATTGGTTTACTTTCCCTGTAGCTGAAGTTCAGTGAATTCAGATGTTCAAAAATATCTACTAGGTAAGCAAGGCGCATCATACCAACCATCGTCACTGAAATTAGCAAGCAAGTCATTTTCCCTTATTTTCAAAAACATTTTGATCTCGTCCTTCAATTCAAAAGCTTCAGTTGAGAACATTCCGCTTTCGACAACCAGCGCGGCAGTGTAGAAAGAAGAACCTCATGATCTGCATTCATTTCTTTGCAGAGTTCTTTGAATAAACAGTATTTAAGAGCCCCAGATTTAACTTGCCGGTTCTAGTTTTGATGACCGGATCCAAGTACAGCCTGGCAATCGGTTCCGGCAGAGTCTTGCTGGCAGGGGCGCTATCGAGGGAATCATGCAATGAATACCTTTGGCGTGTGGAGCAAGGTCTTTGACCTTGTACTTTCTGGAAATCCTGATTTTCTTACCAAGCATTGCTGGAGCGCCATCGGTACAGAGCTCCACCGACTTTTCCACTATAAGCCACCCGATTCAAAAAATGTCTTGATTTTTGCGTATAATATCATCACTTTTAGTAGTAGTTTCAAATCGCTGCAGAGAAAAACTCTTCCTTCGTCACTTAGGTTAACGTACTTCACAAATACCATAAGTTGCGCACATGAGCTGACATCCGTAGATTCGTCAGTTGAATTGCAAACAAAGAGTTACTTGATTTTCTTCCAAAATTTTGCACTTTAACATCTTCGGACATATCGGCGATTCGTCATTGAACGGTGTTGTCCGACGGTGAGACTTTGCCGCATTTTGGCCGCACCCAGCTTCCCCAAGAACTAAACTCACCATTTCCCAGCATGCTGGGCTTGATGAGGAGTTTCTCCGATTGTGTGTAGTTTTGTTTCACTGTTTCAATGCTACTCATATGATGCCTACTGTACGGTACTTTGTTGGATCTTACCTGTAGCACATCAATCGCTGCCGTTTAGACCGCCAGCTTCGCCAGCGTCAGCATCTCCTGGCATCGCGGTGTTATGCTCCGAATTTTTCGTGTCCAAATGTCGCTTCAGTTTTGACGGTTTCATAGCTTCAACACTCAACACAACGTTACACAATACACACTATGGTTTATCGACTCCATTAACCGTTAGTACCGTAAATCCGTACTTAATGTATTCTTCGGAATACTTTCTTTCTTCTCACGTATCTCGCGACTACCTGCGATAAATCGTTAATTTTTGGTTCTTTTACATTCCATGTTTATTTTATTTTTGCATTTCGTTACCGATTCAAGGTGCGATGTTGCGAAATAATCACTCGTTATATCCTCCGACGAAGGCAGAAACCAGAATCTGAGCAACAATTTTGGTTCCGAAAATTTTAAATCGTGCGATCAATTGATGTGACTCGACCCATGAATGGCTACACTTCGTTGTACAGAGGACAGAGAGCAAGAGATGCTCATTCATTGCTGCCACTTTTTGACGTTTGGTCGTCTTTTCTCAATCTAGCATGAATTAGTGATGGTTTGTTTTCCGTCTATTTTCGTCTGTTCCCTCTTGCTCTCAGTTCTTCGTTTAAGATCGTGCAGTAGTGTGCTCCGATTGAAGGCCAAAATACTCAATTCGACACAAATTTTTCATTAGGGCCTAACTGACAAACGTAAACAATGGCTTCTTCCTTAAATTTCGCGTTATTGAAAACTCACCTAATCAATCCACCACGATCATTTCGAAGAGGAAGTGTTCATCTATCCGATAAATTGGAGGCTTACATAGGTAACTTTATGCCACGAGGAAATTTGAAGAAGCCATTATTTATGTTTGTCCAGTTAGGCCTAATGAAAATTGTCGAATTGACTTGCCTTGTTATCGGTAGGGTATTGCTCTCGCGGCGGCCGACACGCCAAAACAGAAAACTATTTGTCTCTTTTTCTCCCTGTTCGAGAGTTGCAGACGTTGCAGTCGGAAAACAAGTGCTGTCAGACGACGGAACAAAAGATAACCATTCTTGTTTAACTTTTACACTTTCAACAAAATGGGACGTCAAACTTTTCAAAGGCGTATTACTAACTAGCGGAAAAGATTAAATTTTTGTTTAAAAAACCAAGACCTTCGCGGCCCCCCTGAGAGGAGCTTCGCGGCCCCCACTGTCGGCCGCGGACCACCGGTTGGGAGCCTGGTTTACATTTAAGCCTTCTATTCTACACCATTTTACAGTTATATTGAGAGCAGTTTGTAAATCGACTAGATATCGTGTCATCAAACTTCCCACGAACTATTATAGCTAAATCGTCAGCAAAACCAATAACCTCGTACCCCAGCTCTGCTAGTCTTTAATGGAGTTCGTCTACTAGTAAGGACTAATAAGGGCGATAGGACTCCTCATTGAGGACAGCCCTTAATCGATCTAATAGTTTGTTGCGCACCTCCAAGGTCAGCAGAAATTTCTCGGCCTTTTAGCATCGCCATAATCCAGTCGATAATACAATTATCCAGGCCCCTTGCTTCCATTGCGGAACTCATTGAGCTATAAAGGTCGAAATTTGGTCAAGGGAAAACGCGTGTAAATCGGTGAAATCGTTTATTTAAAAAATCAAATTAAATTTCTTTTTCAAGTTCAATTAGTATAAAATTCAGGAAAAATATTCAGTTAGGCTTCCACTTTTCCAAATCCGAATTGCCGGGCCTTACGCTTGACCCCTGCCATCAGATTTTGTACAGCCACCTTGTCCACCTTCTTCGCCGCAGAAAGCCAGTTTGCCTTGAACTGCTGCTCGTCCTTAGCAGTTTTTTTGGTCTTCTTTAGGTTCCGCTTGACAATAGCCCAGTATTTCTCAATTGGGCGGAGCTCTGGCGTGTTGGGAGGGTTCTTGTCCTTGGGAACCACCTGCACGTTGTTGGCGGCGTACCACTCCATGGCCTTTTTACCGTAATGGCAAGATGCCAAATCCGGCCAAAACAGTACGGAACAACCGTGTTTCTTCAGGAAAGGCAGCAGACGTTTATTCAAACACTCTTTCACGTAAATTTCTTGGTTGACAGTCCCGGAAGCTATGAAAATGCTGCTTTTCAAGCCACAGGTACAGATGGCTTGCCAAACCAGATATTTCTTTGCGAACTTTGACAGTTTCGTGTGCTTGAAAATATCTGCTACCTTTCCCCTTCCTTTTGCCGTATAAAACTCCTGTCCCGGAAGCTGCTTGTAGTCGGCTTTGACGTAGGTTTCGTCGTCCATTACCACGCAGTCAAACTTCGTCAGCATCGTCGTGTACAGCCTCCGGGATCGCGCTTTGGCCGTCGTATTTTGTTTATCATCGCGATTTGGAGTCACTACCTTCTTGTAAGTCGATAGTCCGGCTCGTTTTTGGCTCGATGCACGGTTGTAGACGATACACCCAGCTTATTTGCGGCATCTCGGAGAGATAGGTTGGGGTTTCGCTTGAAACTACCGGCAACTCTTTGTCGTCTCAGCGGCTTCCGGTTTTCGATTTCCCCCGATCCAGACTTCCTGGCTGTCGACAAACGTTCCCCAAACACTTTAATTACATTTGTAACGGTTGATTTGGCAACTTTTAGCGATTTTGCCAACTTTGCGTGCGAGTAGCTCGGATTTTCGCGATGCGCGAGCAAAATTTTGATACGCTGCTCTTCTTGCTTGGACGGCATTTTGACAACTGAAGAGTGAATTCCAAAATCAAAATAGGAGCAACATTCTACACACACACATACCTTCAAAATGAGGGGTGTTCAGGTTTTTTAAATGCAAAATTGAAAGAAATACGTCAAGTTGATATTGATCAAATTTTGACCGTATCGCCCTTTAGGATGCATTTTCGAATGCTCCTTCAATATCAAGAAAAGCAACTTATTAACTAGCGATTGTAGCGCCGTTATTGTAGATTTTCCTGATTGGTAGGCAAATTGGTTTTTTAGGGAGACTCTGTTAAGCTTGTTGACTTAATAAAGTCGTCCACAACTTTTTCAATTGTTTTTTGTAGGACAGAGGAAAGACTGTTTTGTCTAAAGACTTTAGGGGTCGTTTTATCTCTTTTTCCCACTTTTGGAATAAAGACAACCCGAACCTTTCTCCAAGCTATTGGTATATAACTCAGAGTAACACTAGCTCTGAATAATTCAGTCAGCAATGAAGTAAGCAAATCTTTTCCTTGCTGGAGCAGTGCTGGGAAAATTTCATCTCTCCCAGCTGATTTTAAAGGTTGAAAAGAACTCAGTGCCCATTCAACTCTAGATGGCATGAAAATTTCACAAGCCTTAAGATAAGCATCTGCTAACTATAAACGTCCTACCTCAACTAAGTCCTGTGTTTCAGCAAATACAGAAGTTAACCCTGGGAAGTGAGCTCTCATCATAACTTCCAAAGTTTCGGAACAATCGACTGTAAAACTACCATCCTCTTTTTTAGGGCTGCCAAGACCATTTGAATGATCTTTTGAAAGAACTTTGTGCAGCCTTGCAGCTGTTGGAGCGTTGTTGATCTCTTCGCAGACCCATCTCCAGTCCTTTTGTTTGGCACGCCTCAATTCTCTAGAGATAATTTAGTAGATAATCGTACTAAAAAATTTAGTAAAATGAAACAGGAGTGTAGTATCTGTACCAGTAATTGCAACTGAATAGGACGAAATAACACCAGAAGCGACTGCTAAGCTTGTTAACTCAATGCCGCGAAGATGCAAAGCTGTTATTGGTGGTCACAAAAAATATGGAACAATGTTATATTATTTAGTTATAAAGTGGATTAACTTTTTTTTGTATATTTTTTTCTATCGATTTATTGATCATATCATAGCTTTTTCAGAGGAGGAAAAACATCATGTGAATTTGATGGCAAAATGACAACCCCTTAAATTGAATAAATCATATAAAACCATTCACAGAAAGTTTCTGTCAGAAACAACATACTTTTTAACTGAATAACAGTAAAATTGCTAATAGGACGGAGGCGTGGATAAACTGTTTTTACATATACTCTAATTGTTAACGATTATGATTAACGATTATAATGTAGAAGGAGATGTTCGCTCATCACCATGAGGCACCAAGAGTGGACAGTAATGTTTGGTAGAATAGAAGATAAGAAGAGAAAGTATTGAAAGTCCCGTCAGTGTAAGTAAGGTTGGAAATAGAACAGATGTATTGAAAATTGAGCGAAAGGGCATGGGTAAAGTAGTACTCGAACCAAGGACGTCACCCTTTGCCTAACGTAGGTTGAGGCACAGACGAATCCGCCACCTCAACAAGCAAAAGGTGACGTTTGGTAAGCGCTCATGTACAGGAAAGGCGTGTAAGATGGAACGGCTTGTAAGATGGAACAGCGCCACTTTTGACATTCATAGCGACAACACTATCGCGCTGACAAGTGTTAACCTCATTTTTTTACTATTCTTCAATTTTCATTTGCTTTTGGAGTGAATACACTCATTCGATTTAGCTCTTCCAGGTTGCAATTTTCGAAAGTGTGGGCATAATTAAAATAGCAATTATTTCTTGTGCTTAATAGTGGAAATTTCCCATCGATATCAAGAGGTAAACATTTGTGTTAGCTAGCATTTTTGGTGTACTTTTATGATCCAAAGGCATTTCCAAAAAAATCGTAAAAAGAATTTTTTTTTTGATGTTTTGTGTTTATGGCGTCATGTTTGGAACACTTTTTTTTCGTTTTAAAACATTTATAAATATTTTTTAAGTTTAGAAATGCCATGGAATCAACAATAAATTGAAATATACACACTCAATCACTTCGGTAAAATTTTGAACAGCTGAACAGGTCGGTAAACATAAAAACAATTCTTAAAGATAGAAGAAAACATAAATTCTTTCTAAATGCACACTGAATATTTCATTCCAACATTATCTATTGATAGAAAAATATAATATTTTAATAATGTTCCTTACAGTTCATATGCTGGTGATTCAAAGTTTACTGACTTTTTCAGCTGTTTGAAAGCTCAATACAAATTTACCGACATCAGTAAGAAAAACTTAGCGTGTAACAATACATTTTTTGAAATTGCAATTTTCGATGGATTTCGTAAATAAAAAATGAGTTAAATCAATATAATAAAAATGAATTGGGGTTTCCTTTGTCACGATTTAACTCGCGAGCGGAAGGACCGATCGGCGTGAAATTTTGTATGCAGGGATTTTTGGGGCCGGAGAATAATCTTATGATGGTTTGAGACCCCTCCCTTCACTGGAAAGGGGGGCTCCCATACAAATGAAACACAAATTTCTACACAACTCGAGAACTAATCAAACAAAAGAAACCAAATTTAGCATGTGTGAGTTTTTGAAGGCAAAAGAGGTTTTTATGGTACCTTGAGAACCCTCCCCGTCATAAAAGGGGGGGCTCCCATACAAATAAAACACAATATTCTGCATAACTAGGGAACTAATCAAGCAAACGGAACGAAATTTAGCATGTGGTTTTTTAAGACAAAAAAAGTTTCTATGTTGGTTTGAGACCCCTTCCCATCCTAAAGGGGGGGAGGGGCTCCGATACAAATGAAATACACTATTCTGCATGACTCGAGAACTAATCAAGCAAATTGAACCAAATTTAGTATGTGGTGGTTTTTGAAGACAAAAAATTGTTCTATGTTGATTTGAGACCCCTCCCCTTTCTGCCCAAATGAAACGCAAATCCTTGCATAACTTGAGAACTAATAAGAGAAATGGAACCAAATTTTGCATGTGGAAGTTTTTCAAGGAGGGAAATGTTTCTATGGTGATTTGAGACTCTTCCATCATATGAGGAGGAGCAGGGGGGGGTGCTCTCAAACAAATGGAACCCAAATTTCTGCATAATTCGAGAACTAATCAAACAAATGGAACCAAATTTGGAATGGACGATTTTTTGAAGGCATGAAATGTTTTTATGTTGGTTCAAAGCCCCTCCCCCCTCTAAGAAGGGGGGCTCTCATACAAATGAAACACAAATTTCAACCAAACATGAGAACTTTACCTACTGCTATGCAAATTTGTATTCAGTGGTTTTTGGGTCCGGGAAAGCATCTTATGATAGTTCGACTTACTAAGTGCAGGTAAATATTTTAGCCGTTCGATCCCCTCCCGCCTTCCGAAAGGGGGGCTCCCATGCAAATGAAAAAACTATTTTCTGCATAACTCAAGAACTAATCAAACAAATGGAACCAAATATGGCATGTGGAGGTTTTTTAGGCAAGAAATGTTTCTACGCTGGTTTGAGACCCCCCTCCTCTTTGAAAGAAGGGGCTCTCATACAAATGAACCACGAATTTGAGCCACACATGAGAATTATCCCAACAGGTATGATTATTTTTATGCAGGGATTTTTGGAGTCGAGAAAGGTTCTTATGATGGTTTGAGACCCCTCCCGCATCTGGAAGGGGTGCTCCCACACCAATGAAACACGAATTCCTCCATAACTCGAGAACTAATCAAACAAGTGGAACCACATTTTGGATGTGGGGGTTTTCGGAACCAAGAAATGTTTCTATGGAGGCTTGAGATTCCTTCCCTCTCTGGAAGGGGTGGGCTCTAATGAAAATTAGACACAAATGTCAACCAAACATGAGAATCATACCTACTTTCATGAAAACTTATATGTAGGGGTTGTTGAGGCCTGAGAAGGTTCTTATGATGGTTCGAAGCTCCTTCCCCGCCTGGAAGGGGAGGACTTCCATACAAATGAAACACAAATTTCTGCAAAGCTCGAGTTCTTGGAATTGGAGTTCTTCAAATGGAACCAACTTTGGCATGTGGGGGTTTTTGGGCAGGATTTTTAGGTGGTTTAAGATGCCGTCCCTCTGGAGAGGGTGAAGAAGGGCTCTAAAACCAATGAAATAGACATTTGAACCAAACATGAGTATTATACATGCAACTAAAAAGCAAAATCCAAACGAAAATAATAATTTAACAAGATTCATTCAGAACAAAAACCATAAACGCGCCAATTCTATTAATTTTTCATTCATTTAGTCGCATGCGTTGCAAGGCTCGCACCGGGTTCAGCTAGTAGGCCATAATTTTTTAACTGACTATAAATAATCAGTTCCGTGGGCTCACTTGGAGATTTTTAGTTCTTCTTTCGAAAGATCCTCGAAAAATAAAAATTATACATGTTACGAAAACCGGATCGTGTTCCATCTTACAAGCCTTTCCGATACCACTGATGGCTTTTGGAGTCACTGATTAATTTGTTACAAAACGAAGCAACCGAAACTCCCATCAAACAACCTTGCTACGCACCTAGCTGTCCTGAAAACTAGCAACGAGAGTTGTTACCATTTTTTTTCTTTATTCATTCCTAATCCAACCATCAATCGTTGAAGACTTGTTGTCCAGCTATTTCTAAATAAACATTACTGTTCCTGTTCAACTTGGTCTTATTCGTTGTCTCCTAAACTTTATTCAATAAAACTAGAACCAAACGTTGAAATATCGCAACAACACCCCGTGTTCTTTTTGCATCAGACCACTTCAAAACGTGTGCCTGACTGGTTATTGATTCCAGCGCTGCAATTTGATCACCCGAAAAAAATAACACCAGTTGAACCCATTCACCTCAAAATTGATTCGTGTTACCGATTGCGCCAAAGGTTTGCAGATTGGCAAGGTACCGTGCCGGTCCAGCGCAAGCCATTAAACAAATGAGAAACCATCACATCCTGCTGGTTAGTCCGGCGAAGTGCGGCGCGCGGCACCAGCAGCAACATGGATTCAACGAGGCGATAACGTGATTGCATCGTCAGATAAATGAAAATTGCATTTTGCCGAGGGTTTGCCTCTCGGATGCGGCCTCCTGGGAAGGGGGAGCCCCGAGGAGGGGGGGTGCTGCACCCGTCGATGTTGTACCTCCTTCGAAAAGAGTAATTTATTTAATTAAAATTTTAGCCGAACAAATTGTAGCACTTGGGATGGGCGTGCGTGGATTACAATCTCGTTTAAATGGTTAAAATTTATGTACATTTGATTACTTTGCTGTCCGGGGCTGGATGATGCGAGGGACGAGACACGGGGGCGCATGGGAACCAGATGCAATCAAACTGTCATTTTTTTTATGTTTCATTTTCCATGGAACCAGTGTATAATTGTAACCGTTGTTAATTGTTTACAGCGGAAAGGTGTGTTTACATACGCATGGCGAATTGTACAAGGTTCGGTGAAATTGAAATACGAGAATATCAACTGCGGAATTGCGGTTGAATTAAAACATGAATGACAATGAAACTGGATGAAAGGGCTGTGATGAAACGAAAAAGAACGGGAGAAAAACCCCAGCTGTCTTGGATTGAAATATATGCAACGAAGGCCGCAATTAAACCGCACATCGCATTGCAGCAAGTGAGAAAATCCCCACCGAAAAGAAGGTCATCTACCTATACTTTGCCAGCAAGTTCGACAGTGCTGAGGCTGCCCCGCTGCTGCAAATAACGTGGCGTGTCTTTTTATTGCCATTCGAAAATGGATCTGGGTTTTCGAGTGTTTCAAAAGGTCCCATTTACGGGGGATGAAGAACAAAAAAAATCCGGATTCTCGCAGGAAATTTACTTTCGAAACGCTCCATGGCGTGGGTTTTACTTCCGCTTGCCAAGTCGTCGTCTTTCAACCACCTCAGAAAAGAATGGGGAGAGGGGAGGTAGCATATTACACGTTCGACACCACGCTGCTGCTGGACGGAATCCCAGTTCCCACACTCACTCACTCACTCACTCACTCAGGAGGAAATGCAACGGCTGCCTGCTAAATATAATGGCACTTTTCTTGAGAGAGGAAAACAGAAGTGGAAAATAAGGAGGCGGATGCAGGCATTGAGGAAAGAAGGAAAAATGGGCTATAAATCGCACACGCCCCGTACTCACGAAGCGATTAACCATTGCGCGCCGTTCGGTGCTTTTGGCCATTGTTCTTGGGTCCTTCTTTTTCAGGGTACAGACAGGAAGGTTTCTTTTCCATTGCTTTCGGTTGCAACGTTGCTGCAGTGAGTGTCGGCCGGGCCAGTTCACATAATAACAGTTTGGCAGTTGGTACTCACACGTGCGCTAACAAACACACCTTTCGCTTATGGACGATAGTTCAATGAAGAAATGCTGGACAGTAGGGATGCACAGGGTGGTGATCTAGAGCGGCATGAGATGAAAAACCAACGTGTATTCCTCAAGATACTGGTGCTGGACCAAACAGCGTATTCCTTGATAACAGAAATTCCTCAAATAGCGAGGTAGAATGTGATACTGCGAAAAGTGTCCGCGTAAATAAAATACTTAGTGTATCCAGTTAGAAAAAATAGGTTCCAACATAGTACATCTCGTAATCTAAACTATCTAGACGGCTTCTGTCTCCCAACAAGGGGTCCAGTAGATCAAGGCCTTAGTTCATAATAGTATCACTACGCAGCGCTAGTGTGCAAGTAAATGTCAAAAAAAATGCTTTATCTTTAGATCCCGACCAAATGGATGGTTTCAGTCTTGGACAAAGTTGTTCAGCAGGTCAAGGTCTTTTGATTCATGAACAGTAGTTCAGAATTATCTTAATACGTGGCGCTAGTGTATAAGTTAATCTGCCAAATATACTACAGGGGATGATCAAAAAGGAGAAGACTAGCAAAATTTTGTCCAGATTCAAAGTAATACAGTTCAGTGAATAATTAACCGATTTTGATAAAACTAGAAGCGTTCGACGGGGAATTTATTCACATTTTAGCATGTTCAATCAAAATTTGATTTGACTTCCGGACATTGGAGATATCACGGATACTTTGAGGTTATGTCAAATGTGCTAATTTTCTGCAGCTCGTTTTTTTTATGTTACTTTAAAATTGAAAATATTATATTTTTCTCAGAAATTAAAATTCATAGCAAGTCTGTCAGTGGTTAAAGATTGTGAATCGGTCCATAAACAACCGAGATACGGCCATTTCCGTAAAATGTAGTTTTTTACCCAATTGCCTGACACTTCTTATGTTGAAAAACTCCTTTTTAATTTATCTGTAACTCTGCGTACCCTTAACCAAATTAGATGCAACTTTTTCCATACGATCACAAATTTATCCTAGTTTTTGGAGAGTAGCGGACATTTCGTTATTTTCCGTAGTTCCGGATTCATTATCGGGAATCGTGAAGGAAGTACCCTACCAATGTAATGGCCAGAGTTAGAACTGTATCAAACCTGGCTTGCGACATATCAAACTTCATGATTTTACAAACCAATACCACTGGTAGTCAACCTGAGAGTATTCTTTCACATTGGCCATACCTGGTGACGTTCCGGATTCCGGGTTCCCCCAGGGAAGTGGCCAGATTTTGAATGATGTCACCCTGGCTTGCGACACATCAAACTTCATGATTTTACAAAAGAATACCTAAACTAGAAATAACTCAAAATTAATAACTCAAAATTAATTGAAAAATAACTCAAAATTAATTTGGCGTACGGAAACATCGACCTGGCGGAATAGAACTCAAATTGGGTTTTATTTTTTATCCGTGTACAGTCTTCTCCTTTTTGATCATCCCCTGTATATCTTGGGACTCGGGCCATAAAGTACCCAAGTAGCACACTACAATCATAATTAGTTGTAGTAACTTGATTATGACTTAGCAAGTAATATTTATGTTATCTCAACAGAATGGCAACAAGTGTGCTACTAGGGTACGTTCCTGTCTTCGATATAGTTGTTCGTTGAGCCGACGCCTTTTCATTGGTTCAGAATTTTCTCGCTACGTAGTGTTAAAGGGAGTTTCGATCAAAATTTGATCGACTACTTGATGCATTTTCTTTCATCGTGCATTAAAACATTTTGTACACCCCTATGTAGATGTTTTTGTATCGACTAGTCATAAACTGGCACAAAACAATTTTCCGATAGCTGACGATTGGCAGGCTTCACTACTTCTGATGGAATTTCAGAAGTGCTACGCTCCGATGGTGATGGGCTTGGAAGCGTCTGGAAAGGCGCTAAATCTAAAATGCAGGACGTCAAAAATAAGCATGGACCGAAGCATTAGTGACGCACAGGCATTCTACAGCGGCGGAGAACAGCAGCAGCAGCGACGCCGCGGGGCGGCAGTTCTACCAAACAGAAGAACGGATCGTGTTACAATTGCCATAAGATTTTCCAATACGCAGCAAATTGTCCGGAGAAGCTCAGTTCATCGCAGAGCAGGAAGAGCAGAATAGTGCGTGCAATGTGTGCAATTCAAGCAGAATGGAAGACAAATTGTATTCTGACTATGGTGCCATTACTCACAGGGCCAGACACGGCACGGCGAACAAGAGCAGCACGATGGACAAAATAAAGAATGTAGTTAACCTGGATTATTTCGGAGAACCGGTGGCCAAATTATTTTCTGTAAGTAAAGGATTCACGGTGGTGTTCACAGCGGACGGCTATAGTTTGTTTACAAATCACACCAAGACCGCAGTGGTCTCTGCTGTACACAGAAGTTGTCTCCACTGAATTCGGTTAATGGCTGCACCTCGCCAGCCTCGATGTCTGCGAAGAGTCTACAGATCACATTCTACTTGATCGATCCACCTTGCACGTTGCGCGTCTCTTCTTCTTATGCCCATCGGTTTGTTTTCGGGAATCATTTTAAGTGGGCTGTCATCCGACATTCTTACGACATGCCCGGTCCATGGTAGTTGACCGATTTTAGCGGTGTGTACGAGGGGAGGTTCTCCCAGCAACTGATGCAATTCTAGATTCATTCGCCTCCTCGGCGTTCCATCTTTCATCTGCACTCCACCGTAGATCGTACGCAACACCTTCCTTTCGAAGGAATCAAGGACGAGCGTTGGACCTTCACTTGCAATGTCCATGTTTCGTGGCCGTAGCGGCCTACCGGTCTAATTAATGACTTGTAGTTGGTCAACTTTGACGTTCGGCAAATTTGTTCGATCTTAGCTTCCTTCGGAGTCCAAAGTAGGCTCGATTGACAGCCATAATGCGCCTTTGTTCCTTTCTGCTGGTGTCGTTATCGGTGGTTAGCAATGAACTCAGAAACTCAAATTCGTCTACCACTTCGATCGATCGGAACTAGTAGTGCGAAACTTACATTGTCTTCTCGTGAGCCTCTTCTTCACGTGTTTTTGTTTTTTGTTTTTAACGAAGTAATGGCATGCCCTCGATGAATATTTTTGAAGTATTCAGGAGATACGAACACAAGCAGTACGCCATCTAAGATTTCGAAATCAGGACTGATAGTTCCCTATACCAAATATTCGCATATTGCATGGCTTCCTATAAAAGTCCATCGAGAAAATGCAGCCATCTTGAATTTCGGTCCACCATCTGGGATTAAGAAATCTCAGTTTTCAATCACTTGCGGCTCACCATTCTCATTGAATGTGCATAGCGTCACTTCGCTTACATCATCAAATCCGTGGACTTCCGAATTCTGGTAGTTCTAGTACAGTGGAAGTGACATCTCTGGTTCCAATTCATAACGATGTACTTGATCATCGTTAACCACCTCTACATTTGCGTAAACTTTATCACTGACCTACTTTGTTCACGCTGCATCTTCTCGAAATAGGTCTTGGTTAGGAATTTACCTGTGGACGCGCCTCATCAGCGTTGGCGCTTCGTCTAGGTGGAAAAACGCAGATCTTCGGTTGTGGGGCTCTAAAGCATTCCGAATGCCTTTTCGGTTCAGCTGCATATCTGCTTTGTTTTGTAAGAACCTCAGAATGTTGAGTACTCCGTTCTCATGAACGTTTTGCGCGTTGCTAACTCCTCTCGGTCTGCTGCCTCTTCCCATGAACTGATACTTGTTCAGATGCAGAGGACTTACTTACTTACAACACAGATATCACGTTTGAATTGTAAATCCGAATTTTGGATCGTTGACTTATCTCCATTGATCTCTATACATGTCATAGACTCCTATGCATCTATGTCGCTCTTGGTTCCGCCGTCTGGCGCTATCTGGCTGCCAAGATATTGGAAACTATCGACATTGTTTACTGTTTACCTCGCCACCAAAAAACTGGAAGAGCTGTTTGTGTTCACATCCCACGATTTAAAATGAGCTTTCGGTGAGGTCGTTGATCTTACTCTGCAGTATCAGAGCAACGTAGCGCTTATAGAACAACGTCATCATCGAAATCGAAGTCATTGGGGCTGACAAAGTTTCCCACGGTTCGGTACACGATCAATATAATCTCCCTTGGTATCTTTGATTACGACGAGGAACCGTAGCGGTGATGGTTAACATCCTTGTCTTATACCAGCGGGTATAGGGTCAGACAAGCCTCCGTTATGCAGAACTCTGCAAGTGTAAGCCTCGTACTGCACTTCGATAAGGTTGTGGATTTTTTCCGAGACTTCTTTACATCTCAGGGCAGCCATCAAATTCACGTGATTGAATCTGTCGAAAGCTTTTTCGTAGTCAATGAATACCATAAAATACCATAGAGAGAGACCCGTCGACCTGCTCCAGGATAATTTGGAGCGTGATAATATGGTCCGCACAAGACCTACTGGCACGAAATTCTGCCTACACAAGACAATACACAATCACATGATGCCTCTCTAATTGTCCCAGATATTACCGAACAGTTTCTGCAGCATGTGGTCAGCTTTGAGCATCTCTGCTGAAATGCGATCAAACCCAGGAGCCTTATTGGATTTCATGCTTCGGATAGCCGCTCGATCTCTGGCAGTGATGGGGCTCGAAGTTGACGCGCCGCACCCTTGGTGGATAATGCCGAGATGTTAGACGTCGTAACTTGAAGAAGTTGTTCGAAGTGTTCAAACCAAGATTTCAGGTGGTCATGAGGTCGGCTAGCAATGGTCCGGTCGCGTCTTGCACAGGCATCTTCCGACTCATCCTTGCACAACTTTGGCGTCATGAGATATCGTAGAGGTGGCGGATATCACCAGTTATTGTAGTTTTCAACCCTTTGTCTGCCAGAGATCCCACCCACGTTCTCATGTCCCGTCTGAAGCAGCGTGTTACTTCCTCTGTCACAGAGTTTGCTTCTCAACGCTCCTCTATCTTCCTCCAGGTTTTATCAGTGGTCCACTCTTCTCGCTGGGGGCGCAGCTGACCCTGCTTATATTCGCTTATCTCGATAAAGGGATTCTTGATGACCATCCGCTGCTCTTCCACGCCACCACCTTCCGGAACATCCCCTGCTCGTGTCTCAAGTTCTTCAACGAACAATCTTTTCGCAGCTGTATCTTCTAGTCGGCGTGTGGTAAACCGCCGTCCAACCCTCTCCAGCCGATTGGAAGGTTGGGGTGATATGCGACGTCGGCACTGCGTTTATTCCGGACATCTTATTCGACTGATGCAGGTGTGGTAGATTTGAATTTCTGCTTGCAAAGCAAACCCCGAGGTCACAACGTGTCTGGGAAGGCCGGTTATCTGATCTCTCCGGTATCCTCTCAGCTGAGGCCTATGTGCTCTTGCAAGCATGCAAGGTGTCAAATGAGACTCAGACTGTTGTATTCTCTGACATTGTGAGTTGTCTATCTGAACTTCGGCATGGGCTGGTTGAACATTCGCGGCTGTTGGAAGTGCATCATTACGCTAACGTAACCTTTGTCTAGGTACATGGGCACGTAGGTATGCTCGATAATAAGGACGCCGATAAACTGACAAACTAGGGTTGTCATGCTCAACTGGAGGATATTTGCATACCCTACAGCGACGTTAACCCTGGGTGAAGCAGACCACGAAATGCGCGTGGGACGAATCTTGGCATGACAACCGTGATGCGTTACTACGTCGTAGCAAGAATACGATTCAAGAGTAGAAGAACATGCTCAAGAAGATTCTGACTCTGACTACTGACCACAGTCACTAACTTTCAGGCAATCTTAAACCAAGATGTCAGAGATGACATGTCGAAGGACCTGTAGGTGAAGATGAAAGCGTTCTGAGGATCGCACTTTTGTGCTCAGGTTACCACAGGTCTTAACCGTCTCGAATGAAGTTAAAACGTCCACAGCAGATGTACATTTAAAAGACATTAATACAAGTAAGTAAGTGAGCTAATTTCTCCGAGACAATCACATCCCATAACACGCTCTGAGTCCGTGTTCTCGGAGCCAACCTTCGCATTGAAATCACAGTGTAGACGGCATTCAGTTGACTGTAAGAGTTTTCCTTGTCCTGTAGCTCGGCAGCATTGGCCGGCGCATTGCGTTGGATTATGGTAAGGTTTCGTACCTGTGTTCTCGTTCTAGCTATGATTATTCTTTCATTATTAGGCTCCCACTTGCCTGGACGCCAAGAAGGATACCAACTCCGTAGCGTTGACGCCTCGAATAACGGAATATAACAGTATCTGTCCCGACGGAAATTTGTGTTCTCCAAAGTTTGACCAATGGACTTCGCGCTTCGTTGGCAAGTTGTGCCAACTTACCTTGCTAAGTTAACGTTAAAACGTTCTGTTGTTCGTAATCGTTCTATGTTGGCTTCTGTAACAATTTCCATGATCCGGAGACCGTAGGTGGATAACCCTAAGGTCTTCTATCCCCGTTATGGAGCTGCCATCTTTACTGAAGCTTCCAGTTCAGAGTATTTTTATTCAGCCCATGGATGCCAGTCAGACGCTATTTGAGCCGGATCTCCATGGTGAACAGACGCTCAGATTGGCGAAACATTTCTTTTACCGTCTTGCTATGGTTAACGCGCCAGTGCAACGATGATCGATCCGTAATAGTTGCTTCATCCTGTCAATTTGGTCGCATAACGCCCGCAGAATTGATTTGTCCTCTCGACCTATCGGACTTTGGAAATGGATTATCCCGCAGCTTACGATCAGCAGTGCTGGACGATCAATCTGCATTTGAAGACTCTCGATGACCTAGAGCACCGCTGCTGGCAGCAGTTAAAGCGCAGACAGGGACTACCTTGATGTTAGATACCGTTGCGTTCTACTTTCATGCTAATTGCTCATGAAGATCGTGGTAGGCTTAGCATGTGGACGGACGTCAAGTTTGATTTCTCGGTGGGATTTTTTTTTGTTCGCTCTTCGGAAAAATGAAAATGGATAGTTTTTAGTGGAGCGATTTAGTTCTCTTGTTACTGAGTGTAAATTGTTGTTTTGTGAGACGATCGGTTGCTGTTTTGTCTGAAAATTGGTTGCTATTTTGCACTGCTGCGTACGTGTTGGTTTTCAAGCTTCCGGAAGTGTCTGGTGAAAAAAGGATTAATTTACTGGCGTGCTAGTAGGATGGGCTAGATCAGTGTGAGAAGTGCATTGAACTTTTAGTATCCGAGCTACATTAGTGTTTGTGACTACTGCCTGCAAGAGTAACATTGTTGCATCCCCGATGATTTACTGAGGTCAACCCTAAACGAAAAATTGCAAGTGAGAGTAATATTGCTGGCGCCAATTTGCAGAACCTAATAGTACATGGACTTTTTCAAGTATGAGGGGAAATCGGGTAAAATGGACAGTTTTCTGTTGGCAACCCTAAACGAAACCATCATCATTCGATTCTCCGGACATTTTTATATTAGTACAGTGCAAGTAAGAGCAATATTACTAGCGCCGATCTTCAAAACAGCATGATTTAAATAATATTATTAAATAATGAGGGGAATTCGGGTAATATGGACAATTAACTGAGATCAAACCTAAACAAATTTATCACCACTCGATTTTCCGGACATTTTTACATAGCGATAGTGCAAGTCAGAGCAATATGATTGGCGCCAATCTTCCGAACCACATGGTATATGAGTTTATACATGTGTTAGGGAAAAATCGGGTAAAATGGATTACTTCTTGGCATCCGATCAAAGTGAAATTTGTTCGCTACAGTTCTTCAGCTTTTTTTGCAAATTTACAGTGCATTTGGGTTCAATATAGTAGCACCAAGTTTAGTTTTTGGGTAATAATTCTAGTTTGCATCCAAAAGGAGGGGAGAAATGGGCAAGAGAGATCGCAGCAAGCGCTGCCCGCGGACGGTTGAGTTTTGCGTGAGCTGTCCCTTTTTTTCTGTTTGTTATAAATCGATATTTGTAGATATAACTTCGAAAATTTTAGTAATGAGAGTGGTAACGGTGCTGCAACTGCTGCTCTTCAAGCATTTCAAAAAGACCCGGGTATAATAATTTAAAAAATGTCCGATTACGCGTTTTTTTTTTTTCGAGTGTTGCTAGTGTTTCCGCATCGAAGTAACGATGGCTAGAAGCACATTTTTAGTAAAACTGACAAGGAAGTCAAAACGGTAGTGCTGATAGCCTTTGTACGGTCGGATTTCTATACAATTCTGAATCGGGATGAGGACCAACGAAGCGAGATCAAGATTACAATCAAGATGGAAAGTGCTCAGCCGACGCCGTTCCTGGTCTCAGCCGCCGGTGGTGACCGTTGTCAGAGTTTCATCGTGGCGGCCGAAGCAACCAAATTGCGTAGCTAGTGTGCCTGTATTAGTAGAGTGACGACACTGTCAATATTGGAACCAAAATTTTCTGTCAGTGTCATTCCAATCAAGCAGGCGACCTGTCAAACGCGTGTGAAGAAAAAATAATGAAAACAAGTATTGTGCTGTGTTTATGTCAAAGATGTTTTTCGTTTCAGACATTCTGCTTTTTACTCAATTCCGGAGCAATTTGCGATAAGGGCGAACATGCAGAATGTAAACAAAGGGGAAATGATGATTGTAATATTGCAAGTAGAATTTCAAACAGTAATTTACGAATTAACGAATAAATTCAAATACAATCTAGCATACAGACAGAGAACAAAGCTAGTTTCTGATTTATATATAATGCTGATGGAAATCCGTTCGTTATTCATTGAAATTTGCACATTTTTAATATTCGCCTATTAATTCTAGGATGTTGGATTACGCCATTTTCAATGCTGGCCCCACAAGTACTGGAAATAAAGGTATCGCCCTATACTATTCGCCTATGTTTGACATTTTTATAGGATTCGCCTTCCACTTTTCGCCGTTGTTTTGATTATTTTGTAGGTATCGCCTTTTACTTTTTGCCGTTGTTTTGATTTTTTTTTCAGTATCGCCTTTTACTTTACGCCATGTTTATGTTTTGATTTAAATTACGCCTTTCACTTTGTCAACAATCAATATGGCGTAAATCGCAGAGTGAATTGTTTTGATTACGAAATAACTCTACGCCCTTTGCAAAAACAACATTTAATAAATAAAATTATAGCACAACTAGGACAAAAAGGACAAAACTCATGATTTAGATGTAATAGTTATGCATTGCATTGAAAAAACATTTTGTTTATATTTTGCATGTACGCCCAAATCGCAAATTGCTCCGGAATTACAGTTAGTATTTATTGTATAATTGTTGATAAAATCATGTTTTTTCATGAAAAAATAGCATTCGCAGGAGGATTTTCTGCATATCAACCGAACCTGAACTGGACCAGCGATAAATTCCATCGAGATTATCATCAAGATTTGGCTGGAGCTAGGGATGGGGGGTTTTTCCGATGGAGTTAGTGGTGATGTTTACCAGGCAGAACATTTTCCCAGGTCAACAGTTCCAAATCAGCGATGGATCAGCGAACGATTCCGAGTTTCCGGTGGAGCTTGTGAAGAAAGTGGTCTGTGTTAATGTTGTGCCAATGTGTCAATTGCGTAAGTTTTTGGATTGCATCGTCCGGGATGAGTCCCGGAGTATTGAATTGTATGCAGACATGCATGGCGAATTTGATGTAAATATTCGGAGTGAAATGTATCGCTTTGCAGCTGCCACTTCAAGCAATGTTTCAAGTTAGGATAAGTGAATCAATTAGAGCAACATGTTCTTTTATGTGAGCTTGTAAAGGAAACAGAAACATGCGTTACTGTTAAGTGAGTTTCGTGTGTATTATGCTGTGTTAATAATATTGAATCTAAAATAAAGTAACAAAGTTGAGCGGTATTCAGTCATCAAAGTTTATTGGTTTTCATTTTTGTAAAGCAATTTTAACTTGGAGTTTATCACAACAAATAACCACCTGGATTTATCTCGATACACTGCCATAGATCTACTGTCTATTTTATTTTTGTGAACCTTTTTGGGTTGATGTATCTTCAAACGACAAAGCAGAAATCTTCTTAGCAGAAATCTAACTAGGTGAATTGAAAGCTGAACGCGATGCAATAAAATATCAACAACGTTCTGAGCTTTGCAAAAAGTCACTTGAAAGTTAAAACAATTTCAGTGTTGTCAACTCAAAGCATCAGGGA
Organism: Aedes japonicus; assembly: GCA_034211315.2. Lineage (NCBI taxonomy): Eukaryota > Metazoa > Arthropoda > Insecta > Diptera > Culicidae > Aedes > Aedes japonicus. The sequence continues at coordinate 21,243 of JASCZW010014272.1, forward strand.
TGCCAAATTTGTTATTTTCACAGGGATGACATGGCGTCACTCTACTAATACAGGCACACTAGGCGTAACCACTTCAACAGCCGCAGACCGAACCCTATCAGTTTCGCGAAGTGAAAATGAAGGACAATCTGAAAATGTCCTGCTAATAGGAAATATGAGGGTCGGATGGACCGGCGATTTGATCAGAGTTGAACTTGGTTCAGTTGAAAGATATCTACAGCAATTCCATGTCGACAATAGTACTGGTCCATGGAGGAACAGGTTTACAACGAGAAGTTTGCCGAACATCGGTGTTTGTGGGATACTGTGTATCCGAAATATCCGGAGAGAACGCTAACCAGTTAGACGTCGGAATGGATTTTTAGACAATTGAAAGGCGGTAAGTGCTCTCAAAACGCGGAGCAAAACAGGTAATTGTTATCCTTTTATCCCTTGAATTGTATGAACTATATTATATGATCACATCACTTAACAAGGTTAATCCTGATCCATCGAGCCCTACCCTAATAACATAGAAAAACCTCCTTCCTGTGATCTTTGTGGGGATGCAGAGGTAAACACGGTTCCTAAACAGCAAAGGTCACGCTAACTTTCCTTCCCTATTCCCACCTGATTGCAAGGACGTGGCCGGCCCCGTTATTGATTATTAAAGAAATTGAATCGCTGAAACGTGTACAGTGAGAATGGCCGGTTACTCCCAGCCCCATTCGGTTGATTCATTGTGCAATTTCACTGATTTTGATCAATCACGGAGTAGCAACCATTGATACGTGCAGTCAGTCAAGCTAAGCTAAAAGGAGGGGATAATTGGGCAAAATGGGACACTTACTTGGGTCTTGCTTTCTCGCAATATTTGGCCAGCGTATTATTTTGAATCGTTATAAAACAGAGGGTTTATCGTGTTTTGAAGTGCCGGTAGAAGTTTCCCTGGGTGTTTCTGATTTTCAACATGTTTGAAAATTTATGCTTAATGGTATGCTTATGGTAGCCAACTGCTAATGATGTTGACATGCATGTGAGTGGTTCCAGAAATTACGAAAATTTATTTTGTTGTGGTGACGTGTTTTAGTATGTCGGAGTGTGTCTTTGAAGGTGATTTCTTCCCTGTTAAAAAAGTTATTAAATTTTTTTTAATGATTTAAAAAAAGCTACATCAACATACTTCCTAATGTAAACAAATTAGGTATAGATTTCCAATGAATATATATGTTGGTTTAATTTATTTATTATTTAAGTTGATGTTATATCACCTTTATCTTCCCATTTTTTCGATTCATTTTAGCGTGGTGGACATAAGATATTTTCATGCTTATGTACTGTTAATCCTGGTTGGACAGTTATTACTTCCCAAATGGCTTTTCATAAGCAATTGAAATAAGAGTGATGAAGGAAGTCTCATACCAACTTTCAGTGTGCAATTAACGAATGATTTAATATCAAACGCAACGCATTGCAACACAAATATGACCTATCAAATGAGAAACACAAATTAATAAACACAACAACTTGTATTTTAATTAATTGAGCTTGGAGTATAATGTGCCAATATTCCCCATCGTTCTCTACAAATTATTAATCAATAACTTAGAAAACTCTGAAATCAATTCCTCCTATACAGTCTGTGACGACGAGTAACTTTCTGTGTGTAATCATCGCTGGTTACTTCAATAACAACATGCATCGACCAGCCGAGTCGAATCCCCTACAAGCAAAGAACGTCATCGTGGTAGACAATTGTACGTGAACAATAAAAAGTAGCTCATGTTAGATACTACCTACAATTAAAAATAATTAATTTGCCTAAAGAGTGGTGCAATTTGGTGAAATTTATTACTTAAGCTAGATTGGTAAGACAACAGCTCATTGCTGTTTATTGAATTCGTTAAATCTATTATAAAGTCTCCTATCTAACTAAAGTATATATTCCTAGAACACACACTTATCCTAAAATTGAAAAAATACGTAGCCTAAAGAATTGTAAGGAGAAGAAACTGTTTATTGTAAGTATGCTTATAATCAGAAATTGAAAATTCATTTTCAGCTAAAGCTGATCCAAACCTACAAAAGAGTTGCCGGGTCTGCTTAAAGAAAACAGTTGACACAGTCA
>JASCZW010014273.1:0-23338 GCA_034211315.2 Aedes japonicus
CCTGACACTAAGTCAGACTTGTTTTTCCTGTTGAACAATCAAATAGTTCAAATGAGAAATGGACATGTGCAATGTCGTAGAAACAAGGCATAGCTTTTTCGAGGGAGCAAAAATTACTAACCTGACTTAAAATTTCACACACATAGGAAGCTTTACTTTCAACCTTATACCATCACATAGGTTCCGCGATAAGGTAGAATCCAGATATGTGCCATGATATTTAAAGTAGTCAACTTTCTCAATTATGTCAGCGTTCATAGCTAAAATGGAACTTGTGGAAGAACTTTCAATGGTGATCGAAAGATCATATCCTTGGTCTTTTTGCAAGTTTCATGAGAGGAAATTAACTGAGAAATATTCTTGTAGCAATCGTAAATCCCCTTTTCATATTTGATTTAATTACATGCAAGTTAACATGCGGGTAAAATAAAGCCGTATCATCTGCAAATATCCTAGGGGTTCCATTATATATTATATGCCTTTTCGAGCTGGATTCTCCGCTCATAGTGACACAAATTGATATCTGTTGCTTAAATAACAACGGATAATGCTATTAGCAATGCCCCTGAACCACATTGTTTTAATTTTCTGAGTAAAATCTCATGATGATGATGTTTGTTGATGATCACATGGTTAAGCGTATTGAATGCCCTTTTCAGATCAAGAAACCAAGCACTTTAAGGGTGTATTCGATAAAATGGCAATACAGAAAATCTTCTGTAACTTTTGAATCGTAGTGAGTAAAAAACCTAGAAATTTGAGTAGATCTTATCCATAGTGTATTATTTACATCTGCCAAGTTTCATAGTTATACATTCAGTAGTTCCAGTCATGTCGTCGAAACAAGAAATTGTCCGTGAGAAAATTTTGTGCACATCACAATCAAAATCCAGGGGCGTCCCACCGGTGGATTGCTAAAAGGCTTGGAATTGCAAATACAACTGTGTCTCGTGTAATAAGAACCTTCAAGGAGCGTCTGAGTGTCCAAAGGAAGGAAGGAGTGGTCGTAAAAGTGGTCCAATGGACAGTAAAATGGCCAGGAAAGTCGTACAACAATTCAAGAACCGTCCAAACATGTCAATTCGAGATGTCGCTAAAAAGTCTAAGGTGTCAGTCGGTTTTGTGCAGAAAACCATGAAGCGTGCTGGGTTACATGTTTACAAAGTGCAAAAAGCCCCAAACCGGAATGAAAACAAAACATCACTGCGAAAACCCGCGCCTGGAAACTTTACACGAAGTTGCTCACCAAATCCGGTTGCATCGTGATGGATGACGAAACATACGTCAAGGCCGACTTCCGTCAACTTCCTGGGCAAGAATATTTCGTTGCCAAGTCGAAGTTCGATGTTCCGGAGGATGTCTGAAAGAAGAAACTATCGAAATTTGCAAAGAAGTTTCTAATCTGGCAGGCGATTTGCGGATGTGGTGAAATAAGTGCTCCTTCATCACTTCCGGAACAATAAACGGTGCGATTTACACGGAAGAGTGCCTTAAGAAGCGTCTCTGCCATTCATTAAGAAGCACAAAGGATCAACTCTGTTTTGGCCTGATCTAGCATCCTGCCACACTCGAACGTATTACGGTACGAGCCAACGGAGTCAATTTTGTGCCAAAGGATATGAACCCACCAAATTCACCAGATCTTCGTCCAATTGAAAAATTCTGGGCAATTATGAAAACGGAACTTCGCAAACATCCCAAAACTATAAAAACAGAGCTAAAATTGAAGAAAATTTGGGTAAAAACAACAAAAACACTGGGAAAATCGCTTGTACAAAATTTGATGGGTGGAGTGAAAAGGAAGGTGCGGGCATTCGGGATGGGAGACGAAATTGAATAAAACAAATGTTGTAAATCAAAACTCATTCGTAGTTCGTCATTCCCTGAAAATTTCATGAATATCCTATAATCAGTTTAATTTTGATGAGTATATATGTGTGTGGCATTTTTATCGAATACACCCTTTACTTAGCACTACTTTTTTTAAATTTGTTTTTCTGTTCTTCTAATATTTGATCCACAAGCTCAGCTACTTCCATTGAGAAAACGATGTTGCACACTATATTGTGTGTTATGTATGTCTAAAAAAATTTCAGGCGTTTGATTAGAAGCTTCTCGAGTATTTTGTTGAAAACTGACAAGGTTGAAATGGGTCTATAGTTATCAGTTTGGCTTCGATCTCCTGACTTAAAAATAGGTTCCACTTAAGCAGTTTTGAGACAATCCGGATGCTAACCTGTTTGGATGGAAGACTCAGATTAAATTGGTGAGAGACATTCAGCATTATTTATAATTACTTTAATTGGAATATTATCGAGACCTGGACTTTCGTTAGGTTTCAGATCATTTATCAAAAATATAACTTCATTTACAGATGCTCGTTGCAGAGACATTGAATCAGCAATAGGATTTATATTGGCAGCTAATGTTAAACCAGCTGTTGAAAAATGCTCATTAAACGCTTCACCAATAGATTCAGAGTCAGTAGTAGCAATGGTCAATAGTCATTGAGAATTTAGATTTATTAGTAGATTTACCCAGTATTGCATTTATATTCGTCCACAGTTTGGAATGTAGCGTGTTGTTTAGAAGGTTATCAAAATATCTTTTTTTGGCTTAATTTTTTGGTGGATCCAATTTTTTTGAAACATGTTTGAATAGTTCTACTAATAGTTTGTCATCTGGATCTCTGGGATGCCTTTTCAAATAATTGCTCTCAATGTTCATATCCACAGGTTAAAATGCATCCAAGGGCAGTGAGTATTTTTGATTCGAGCTGTTTTAGTAAGAGTTTTAGAACATAATTTGAGAATAGTGTTGTATTTCAAAATTGTATTTTCCAAACATTACTTTTCATGCCAATGCCTTTCAAGTACCTTTTGAACTCAGTTCATTGAATGTTCTGTTTCAAGCACACAGCGATGAAAAAAAATCCAATCCAGCATGTGTGCTTGAAAGAAAAACGAGAGCAAGCTCTATAGTACTGCTACTGCATTAAAAAATGGTCTTTTTTCGGATGGTGATAAAAAAAACGTTAAGACAGATAATTGCTTTTGATTAATTTCCCATGGAAGGTAATTATTTAAGCTAACTTGCAAAAAATAATCTACGCCCTTGCGAGTGGCCTTCCGGCAATTATCCGGAATGTTTTTGAGTTCTTTCTTCGTTTTATATATCAATTCCTCCTATGTTTTCGAGAAACCTATGTTTCCAAAATTGTTGGAGTAGATCGTATGCTTCCTGTTGGCTGGGGGACGTTCTGCGGGTCTCGTCGACTTGGGTAACACATCGATATCCAGCCACTTCATCTCCTCCAACGATCGCTTCGAGTATCACTATAATTTTGTTCTATAAATTTTCCCATTCACGGCCAGTTCGGAGCGAAAGAAGAGTGGCTTAGACATCCCCTTCTCGCTGCTTGTCAGCTACAGCAGTACCTTCTTGGGGAACTTGGTGTGTGAAATGAACTTCACCTCGCAGCTCACTTCCTTCGTGGGGGAAGTAAAATACGAAGTGCCCTGCCAGTCGTTGCCATCCAGGGTGACATAGGTCTCGTCGTCCATCAGTTGACCATCAGCCGCTGCCGCTGCGTCATTGCCTGCAGCTCCGAAACCAGTGGACGTGGCTTCCGCTTCCTGACATGTATGTTCATGTTCGCCAGGTACTTTTTCACTGTTTGGCCGGTTGAACCGACCTCCCGGCCAAGCGCATGCAGCGATGTAGCCACTTTTCCCTCGGTCTTCCTCTTCAGCATCCTTTGGAGCTTCATGTCACTCAGGGTTGTCGGCCGTCCGGAACCGGGATTTCTTTCGATGCTCTGATTGTTTTCTAATACTGCAAAGATATTATAGATGCCGGAACGGGCATATTTGGTGTTCACAAAGCGCCGTACGATGTCCGTTTTCGACGCGGTGGGGTGCCGTTCTTTGAACGCGTACACTTCTGAACGGAGTTGCATCACTGTTTTTGCCATCACGGTTAGAGTTCAACTGATAGAGCTGTCAAATTTTGTCGGCTAACTTATGGGTTACTATGATTGATGCTGCATGGGAAGTTGCGTCAGTGCGGATGAAGGTAAACCCATCAAAAATCAGCAAATTTGTACCATATTTTTAATGCAAACGTTATAAATCATGATTTATTACCAATTTATCACTGTCATTTTGAAGATTTAAAATACTTCATCTAGATAACCATCAGTTTCCTTTATGTATTTTGCCTTTGTTCACCTGTACCGGAGGGAATGTCTTCATCAGCTCCTTCTCACATGTAGGCTTGTTGCCAGAACGTGGTGTTAAACATTGAGTTAAATTTATTTCGCATTTACATGATCTGATATCACTGATTATTTCATATTTCTTCCAGTCATTTGAGGTTGCTCTATGCTTATGACTATATGTTTCATCATCTGGCTATCATATGCATTAAACAATATGTTTCGGAGGTCTCCAATGGTACTCAACGATAAATAATGCTTCGCTATTGACCGGCAGCTATGGCATCACTGTTGCTTTTGAGAGATCCCGTGTTTCCTCTCCGTTTTGTTAACCATGGGTACAGCGCACCGGTATTGTTACGTGCAGCCTGCTGCTTCTAACATTTCAGCGCCAACATTTGATTAGGGCGAATCTGATTTTGTAAACAAACACTTTGTCTCCTAATTTATCGGAAGTTGAATACAACTCCTTCAAATTGAATATATCAGCGGATAGAGATAAAGCTCCTCTTTTTTAAGGAGTGCTTAATTTGTATTTGTGACCTTTTGTTCAAGAGAAAATGGCTACGAAAGCCATGGTTTACAAAAGCAGATTCGCCCTAATCTAATGTTGGCCATGATTTGTTTGTTTTTAAACGAAGCATCCTGCTTGTCGTCAAAGTCGCTTTGTAGAACATTTCCGTAAGAGTAAATTAAATAAGAAATACACATTACCAATCTGAAGATCAAACTAAAAGTTAAATTGTGTACGCCCTATGCTAGTAGACGAGTTTGTGATCATAGCAATCGACATGTTTTGGTTGATTGTTTTCGAGAGCGGATGGGTCAAACAAAAGAGTGGGTTGAGGAAATTGACTTTAGCAGCAAATCGTGACCTGGTCTATTTCATTTCACCTTCTTCGCACTCATACCATATTGTTAGTTTACGTACAGATTGTGGAGCTGAAGAAAACACTACGATGATCGGAAAAGAATCCGCATGGTTTTAATAAGTTCCTGCAATTGGGAACTTTATTTCATGGCTATGAAATTTTCTGAGTTTCATGCTCCTTCCGGAAGGTGTGTCCTTATAGATTAGAAGTAAACAGAGGGATAAACGTCTACATATTGTCAGTTCTGATTATAGATTACATACAGCTTCATCAAATGTCACAGGTGCTGAATAAACTGCTGAAAATCCGTACCGTACCCTATATTCGATAAATTAATTATGAATTTCCAGAAAATTGATGGAATTCAATAAAGTTATCTAAATGAGAGACTTAATTGGTCTCCGATCTACAGTTCATTTGTATAACATTTTAAATTTGGCGCGTTTATTTCTCCACATTCTCCAAAAAAATCACAAAAAGCCAATTTATATTTGCAATGACTACTATAAAACTATTTGTCTTTTTGCTGTTTTAAAACCACATGACATCTTTTATTGCCAATTTGCCGTTTAATGCATTTGCTGGAGGCAAAATATTAAATGCTCTTTCAACTGACCATGATAAGATAATTTGAAGGAGTACTAAACTGCATTTCAAAGCAGCATTTCATGAAGTCAAAATAAAACCTTTGATAGGAGTAAAAGAACATGAGAAAACAGGTTTTTTAATTCGTTGTAAACAAGCTGTGTAGGGTCTCATATACCTGACTAAAATATCCTCTTGGTGCCATTATAAAACCAATTCGATTTTAAATGACTTTAACAAAGCTTTAGCAAAAATGAATAAAGCTGGATGGTTTTGGCAACGTTCCTTGGGCGGCCTTGGTTCGAATAAAGGGGGGTGAGGGGGTACATAAATGTTATGGGAAAGTTATATCACAGTGAAACAAAATCGTCAGAGGGGCAGTTGCTGGGATTTATATAAAGGGCGCATCTGTTATGCATTTGAATAGATTTGACGAGCTCTGGGAAGATTTCATCTATGTACTACTATGCATTGGTCATACAACAACTACGTGAAACTGTGGATTAAGAGATTCGTAGTATTTCATCTTAGTTCTTAAAAAATATTCGAATAATCCCCTGAATTCTGAAGCAAACAGAATCTTCTTTAAAAGCCTCTTTTAGACGATTGATAAAAATAAGTTCGTCCTGTCCTTGATTTTATGTCAACTTTGCAATCGATAATGAATATATTTGTAAGAAATCAATTTATTCTTCACTTGGTGTAATTTCGAAGAGGTTTGTATTCTTACAAGTCAATCGAATTTTCTTTAAATTAATTCGTCACGAATCCTACTTTCTTGCTCTTTTTCACAGCCTAACGATGCCCATGGAGAAGCAGCAGTGCTTCTTCGGGACACGTTCTCTGTCCTATGGCTTTCCACTCGCCAGCAACGAGAAAGTGGGTGGCTGACATTTCGCCTGCCTAAGAACATGGCGGTGCTGTTTTGTAGTTTCCTTGTTTCGTCGTCAAGAGTGAAATGGGAAGGCACATGGCTAAAATTTCGTGCAATTTCAATGCTGATTGGGTTCTCGACATGTTCTGCCTAAGCGTCTGACTCTGTTGCAACATATGGAAGAAGCGGCTCGGAAGGCCCTTAAAGTTTATCGAGGATGTTCGATTACTGAGCTGCTTCCTTTACTTAGGAAAGTTTCTTTTTTAGCGTGACGTTTATTGCATAATTTCAGCGTTCCGCATCAACCGATCTGCAACGTGGAACATCTCAATCCCCCAGAGGGTGTCAGCTGCCCTGAGCACGATCTCTTTTCAATAATTCCAGAGTGACATCACCATAAATCCATCCACACCAACAGATAAAGGCATTCATTATTTATGAGATATTCCTCCGCTTAAGCCCGTGCCAAATAGCATCAGCAAATTCAGCATCGCCTAGCAACGGCCCCAGAAATCTCATCTCAGGTGGACACCGACCTGCTTTGCTACGACATTCACGTTCGGCCAAAGTTGGCCGTGGAATTGCACTTCGAATGTCGAAGTAAGCTCGCGAACAGACAAATCGGAATCTTGGAAAAGTTCCACCTCTGCGCCCCAGTAATTTTCAAACTAATATTGACAAACTTTTCCGGAGTACCGGAGCCAGAACTGTGCTCTCATCCCAGGCGAAACCGGTCACTGCAGGAGTCTACTTTGCTGTGCGAAATTCAAATCAACCTAGATCTTGTCGGATTCCTCCCGAGTTGACTTCGTTGTCCAAAGCGGTGGAAAATTGGGTGAAAGTTCAACCAGTATAGCAAATAAACTTTTCCCCTAGTCAGAGTGCTGCTGTTGACTTTTCCCAACCTGCCGGGGCACCTTTTCCGTAGCATTCACATCATCGCGTGGCCTCCCGGAAAAGTACACAGCCCGTTGCATAGTTTCGGGAGCGGCGTGTCTTGTTTTCATAATGTTCCGGCCGAGGCGCGGTCGGTTCGATGTCAGGCAGGAAGGTGTAGATGCTAAACGAAACACAACAGAAGCCAATTCCACAAAGTTTTTTGAAATGTTTTTCGCCTGACTCCTGGTTTGGAAAACAACTATAGGTAATTTTGCCTCAATTTTAAATGGTCTGCAAGCGTGTGTTTAATAATACTACATATAACTTCCCTGCTGTACGGTCGAGCAATTATCGCCGCATTAAATTGTTTGTTTCGAGTTTCTTTTTTCCGGCAACTAAAACATGGAATAAATTCGCAATGCTGCAGCTCATTAAGATATGGCCCTTTCCCGGGCGTCCATCGTCCCTGTCGGTTAGCGACCGGGGTTCAATTATGGGCTGCAGAGTGGAAAATGCAAATTACACCGCAGCCACGGCCACGTCCCGAAGGCACACTGCTGCACCTCGTGGCCTCGTGGTGGAATACAAATGTGTTCATTTTTTCATTTTTCTGCCTTGAGGACGATGCGAGGAGGACGAATTCGCGAGGAGAAAATATTATCATTTGATTGCCGGTATCATCTTGTTATATCTGAGATATTCCGAGCGTGATGTGGTGGTGAAATTTGCATTTCGTATTTTCATCATACAGCAGAGGTTTGGCGACGTGATGTGGGAGTTGAATGCTAGTCCGGGTTATGAATATCTGGGCTTGTCAACTGGCCTAGTTTTGCGAGAAAGTTGGGGGTAATCTAACCTTGCTGTGAAGTCCTTTTGTGCAGCTTTAATGTCATTAGTTTAGTGATTATTGAATAAAGGCACACTCACATGTTTGATAAATGATAAATGATCACCATCAATTCATTATAAGTCGGATATTTTTTAAACACTCCGGGAATAAATAAACACATTTGGTTTATTCAAACTCTTCTCCTAGGCTAAAGGCCCGCACCTTGGACTTAACGCTTCCCATCAAATCTTGTGCAACACTTGCGCCATCTTTTTTACACATTTTCATCCACTCTTTCTTCAAATCCTTGTCGTTTATGAAGACTTTCCCTATTTTTCGGAGCATGCTCTTCATAATCGCCTAGAATTTTTCAATTGGGTGAAGTTCTGAAGAGTTTGGCAGATTTACCTCATTCGGCACAAAAACAGCATCGTTGGCTTCGTACCATTCCATCACCGGTTTCACGTAATGAAGGATCCGGTTAAAACAGAGTGTCATCTGCGAGGGACCGTAGAAAGAGCAGAAGATGCTTCTGGCGGCATTCTTTTTTATATTTTTGCCACACCCACATAGCGCCTGCCATTTCAAATAGTTATTGGTAAATTTGTCGACCTTCTTCTTCCAGAACTTCTCCGGGACATCCAGGCGGGACTTGGCAACGAAAAACTCCAGGCCGGGGATCCACATGGCGTCCGCTTCAATGTACCGGTCGTCGTCCAGTCGTCGTATTATGCATTTCAGTTGCACTAACCACTCGCGGTACAGCTTCCTGGTGCGGGATTTGGCCACCTTATTCTGTTTATCAGTTTGGTTAGGCACCTTCCTTACTCTGAAGATATGTAGTCCTGTCCGCTTCATTGTCTGCTGGACAAATCAGATGGAAGAATTGACCTTCTCGGCTAAAGCTTTGTCCATTTAGAATCCGGAATAATAAAATCATCTGTAATTCCGTAACGGATTGACGTACAAATATGTTTAATACATCAAAACAAATGTAATTCACTGCACTTTAAGGAAAAAATATCAATACAAATCATTTCTCTTCGTTTCTAATGAAAATTCGCGCATTCTTCTTATTCCTCCCATCAAACGCTGCACACCTTTGGAGTCAACTTCCTTGGCACATTTGTTCCACATTTTGGTCATCTGAGTCGCGTCCCGAGCCGTTTTTCAACTTTTCTTAAGTTTCCGCTTCATTACTGCCCGAAATCTCTCGATGGGCCGGAACTGCAGGCAGTTGGGTGGATATATGTTTTCATCTATGGAATCTACGTTATTATTGCGGTACCACTGGATGACTTCCCGGCTGTAGTGGCAACTCGCCAAATCTGGGCAAAACTTTATGGGACCTTAATGGGCTTTACTGAAAGGTAGTACGTGGTTTTGGAGGCATTCTTCCTTGTACAGCTTCGAGTCCGTCGTCTTATTCGTCACAAACGCTTTGGTTTTTGCTCCGCAGCTGCATATTCCTTGCCAAATCATCAGTGTTTTTTTTTTTTGGCAAATTTGTCCATAAAAGCAAATTTAAACTTCGCAGGAACATCTCCTGGTGCCGTCGCCATCTAGAATTTTTGGCCAGGATGCTGTCCGAAATCCATTTTGACGTAGGTTTCATCGTCGATGAGCAGGCATCCTTGGTACTTCGTCAAAATCTGCTGGTACAATTTCCAAGCTCCGTTTTTGGTGACGAAACTTTGCTTCAACGTTCTGTTTGGTTGCTTGCTGGCTCGATAAGAACGATATCCTCCTGCTTCGAGAAATTTTTATAATCTAACCTAAATAATCATTGCCTATTACTTAAAACAGTAAATTTTGGATTATGTAGTCAAGAGTGGTTAATTTGACAGAGAGTTTTCATTAGAACCCAACTGAAAAACGTAAGCAATGGCTTTTCCGCAATTTTTTCGACATTTAGAACATATTTTGCATACTGTTTAACAAACGTGATCGTTAACAATTAACAAAAACATACATACTACAAAGCGTTGTTTAAAGGGTGTACGGAATCAAATTGAGACACAAACAAATATTCGTCAAAATTCGCCCGTTCAACTAATCATCTTCAAACTTTCAGGGAGTAAAACAAAACATGTGTACAAACCATCTTCTTTTCAATACTCATAAGGTCCTGCACAACATTTGGACCATCTTTTTCTTGTGTGGTAATCCATTTTTTCTCCGATTTCACTTCCTTATGATGCTTCCAAAGTGACTGCTTTATGATAGCCAAGTACTTTTCAATTGGCCGCAGCTCCGGTGCGTTTGGGGGTTTGAGATGCATCGGCATGAAATTGACCTCCTTAGCCTTGTACCACTCCAAAACCTCTTTAAAGTAATGGCACGAGGCTAAATTCGGACAGAAAATCGTAAGACCACCTCAGAAGAGGAAGTAGATGCTTTTGGAGGCATTCCTTTAGGTTCACCTGCCCATTGACCATTACAGTTGTCACGAATGGGGTGCTCCGCTTTCCACACGAGCAAATTACTTGCCAAATCATAAATTTTTGGGCAAACTTTGACATCTTCTGCTTTCTAACGTCCTCAGGGACATCGAGTTTATGGTGAGTAGTGAAAAACTGGAGCTCCGGAAGCTGCCGGAAGTCTGCTTTTACATACGTCTCATCATCCATAACGAGGCAATGTGGTTTCGTCAACATCTGGGTAGTAGAGCTTGCGTGCTCGTGTTTTACCTACCATATTCTGCTGTTCATCGCGATTAGGCGCCTTTTGGACTTTTGTACGTGCGTAGTCCTTCACGTTTTTTTTTTGCATCTTGCACGAAAGTTTTGGTTAGATTCAGTTTCTTCGCCACATGTCGTACTGAACTGTTGGGGTTCTTCTTCAAAGCTTGAACTACCCGCTTGTGATTCTTAACACAATACGGAGATCCATTTTTGCCACTTTTTCCGTTGATTGATCGATGGTACCGATTTAAAACACGAGACACTGTAGAATGTAGCATTCCCAGCTTCCTGCTGATGGAACGATGAGAAAGATCCGGATTTTCGAGGTACGTGCGCAAAATTTCTTTGCGTCGCTGCTGTTCTTCCGAACCCATCTTCGCACTTACACAGCGTAAACAAATACACATTGAACTAATTCCACCCACAATTTCAAAAGAAAATACCCAACGGATAAAAATTTACAGCTATGAAAGTAAACAATACGACGGACGCGAGTATGTGTCGATAACAGTCGCGAATAAAACTGCTTCAAAAGTGAAGTTACACCGATCTCACATAACCGAATCTTATTGCATCGCGTTCCAGAGTGTCCGTGTAGTTCCTGTACGCGTTGTCCAGTTGATATCTGCGCTAATTAGCCGGATTTATTGCGTTAACATTATTGACTGATGCCAGATTGTGCGGCCTCTATTGATAGTGTTGTGTTGCTATTGGAATTGCTTGTCGCATCATCACGCACTCGTGCGCATTTTGGTCTACTGTTATAATCGTCTGGTGTCTCTTCACACACTATGTCCAATCTGCAGCACACTCCTCCTGCTGTTGGAGGCAACAAGAACAACACTCCATTCCTTATCGTGCGCTGAGCCAGTTAACATCGCCTGGTCTCGTCACAGCATTCTTCGCTTTACAAAAGTTGCTTTTTTCCTCTAAGAGGTTTTGCTTCCGCGTCAAGAGTGATAGAGTGCGTAAGTGTCAAGTGCGCGTGTTGGAAGGTGCAGGTTTGCGTGGATGCAACACCTGCATTTCATCTATAAACAATAAACTTAATCGGCAATAATTGCTCATCCCCGTTGTGAAGCCTACGGGCAAAACAGTCGGTGCAAACAATCGAACTCAAACCAGCCACATCCTAACAGCCAGCAAGCGGGCTATTGTTCGACGATCGAGGTTGTTTACGTCGTCTGCTGTGTACAATATAGCCAAGTGGAATTTTGCCTCGCAGCAGCGTGTGCGTCTGTCTCTCCCGTAGAGGGGAGAAAAATTATAAGTCAATCAGGGTGGTAGGCCTGACTGTCACCACTAGTGAATTTTTTTTTTTTCTGCATGATATTTGCATTTTTTTTATTATTATTATTATTAGCATTAAAATTAATTGATTGGTGAAGGGTTTTTTTTTTGTGATTGTGTTGTGTTTTTGTGTGCATAATTATGGCCTCTCCTGAGGCTAAGGTTACTCGCATAAAGCATTACCACCCATTTTCTAAGGGACCTTGGGTTGTCTTTTTTCGGCCCAAAGACAAACCATTGAAAACTCTCGACATTTCGCGAGAATTGCTGCGAAAATATCCTGGTGTCTCGATTCACAAAGAGAGAATTAATAGACTGCGTGTAGAAGCGCCGAATTTCGAAATAGCCAATAAGATTGCTGACCACGAGATTTTTAATATCGAATATTGTGTGTATGTCCCTTCGCGAGATGTGGAGATCGATGGCGTTGTCTCCGATGCGAGTCTGACGGTTGATGACTTGAAACGAGCTTCTGGTTGTTTTAGAAACTCTAAAGTCGCTCGTGAGCTTGTAACTATACTGGATGTAAAGCAACTACATTCAGCATCGTTACAAGACGAAAAAAGGTCTATCAACTTTCAGACTCGTTTCCGGTGACCTTCGCCGGTTCTGTTCTCCCAAACTTTGTCAAATTAGATGGAGCTTTTTTCCTGGTGCGCCTTTATATACCGAGGGTATATAATTGTACCAACTGCAAAAGACTGGGACATTCGGTCAGTCATTGCAGCAACAAATTTCGTTGCGGCAAGTGTGGTGAAAATCACACTGAGGATTCTTGCACACAAGCTGTGCAGAAATGTATTCATTGTGGTGTGAATCCTCACCCTTTGCAGGAGTGCCCAAGGTACTAAAGGCAATCCGACAATGTGCAGCGTTCCTTTACTGGACGCTCCAGGCAGTCTTATGCAGAAATGCTTAAGTCTGCAACAGCCGCCCAAGATGAAAACCAATTTTCGATTTTGTCGGCTGATGAATCGGACTCTGACTTATCTGATGGAGGTGATTTTGCAGGTACACGCACCGGATCCTCAAAAAGGAAACGTTCCTCTCCGAAAGTGCGCCGTAAGATAACAAAAGTCACCTCGAAAAGATTGCAAAATAATCAAGCTAATGGGAAGAAATTCATAAACCGAAGGTTCCTATTGCACCTACTCCTGGATGCAGTAGAGACTTTCCGCCATTACCAAAAAGAATAACAATAATAAAAAAAACGCTAATCCTCAAATTTTCCAAAAAGAATCCAAGTCCGATCGAGGATTGATAGCCTTTTCGGACATTGTGGCATTCATCTTAAACATGTTCAATATCCAAGACCCTCTTAGAAGCTTAGTTTCTGCCTTGCTTCCGACATTGGAATCATACCTTAAGCAATTGACTGTTTCATGGCCTCTCTTTGCATCGTTCATATCTTTCGATGGATAATTCATCGAATCAGGTCGGAGATATGATCACTGTACTACAATGGAACTGCCGTAGTCTGGTGCCTAAACTAGACTCGTTCAAATTTTTAGTTCGCAATTCCGATTGTGATGTATTTGCTCTTTGTGAAACATGGCTTTCTTCAGACAATGAACTCAACTTCCACGATTTTAACATTATACGCCTGGATAGAGACGATTCTTATGGAGGAGTACTTCTAGGGATCAAAAAGTGCTACCCTTTCTATAAAATTTCCCTACCAGCTCTTTCAGGCGTCGAAATCGTCGCTTGTCAAGTAACTGCAAAGAATAAAGACCTTTGCATAGCTTCAGTTTACGTTCCTCCTCGAACTTCTATTAGCCGCAGTCAACTCTGGAATTTAGTTTCTATTTTACCGTCCCCTGTATTGATTCTGGGTGACATGAATTCTCCATGGTACTGGGTGGGGGACCTATATGATGACAATAGGGCGGCTATCTTTTACGATTTATGTGACGATTTCAATTTGTCAATTTTGAACACTGGTGAAGCGACACGCATACCTAAACCTCCTGCTCAAGAAAGCAGACTCGACCTATCTTTCTGTTCCAGATCGCTTTCATTGGACTGTCTGTGGAAAGTCCTCAATGATCCCCATGGTAGCGATCACTTACCGATCATTATTTCTATTAAGTGTGGCCCTCAACCTTCAGAGCCATCTCGAGTTCCGTTCGACCTAACAAGGAACATCGATTGGCAAAAATATGCAACGGCGGTAACAATCGGTACTGAATCTGTCGATACACTTCCACCGTTGGAAGAATATCGATTCCTTGCCGATCTGATCTACAAAAGCTCATTTGAAGCTACAAAAAGAAAAGTTCCAAGTGCACCCTTCAAAGGAGACCAGCCACACCTGGCTGGGAAGATGAATGCACAAAGTTGTATTTGCAAAAATCTGACGCTTTCAAAGCTTTTCGTAGACACATGACTTCCACTCACTTCGAGGAATATTCAAAGCTTGAAACACAGCTAAACAACTTGTCAAAGCAAAAAACGCGGTTATTGGCGAAATTTTGTCGAGGGACTCTCACGAGAAACCTCAATGACCACCTTGTGGAGGGTAGCTCGCAACATGCGTAACCGCTCATCTACTAATGAGAGTAATGAATACTCCAACCGATGGATATTCGATTTCGCGAAAAAGGTCTGTCGGATTCTGTTCCAGCAAAACATATTTTTCGAGAAACATCTCCAAACGGCGGCTCTCTAGACAGACCATTCACAATGCTGGAATTCTCTATGGCTCTTCTATCAACAAATAACTCCTCACCCGGATGCGATATGATAAAATTCAATCTTCTGAAAAATCTCCCAGATATCGCAAAAGACGCTTGCTGGACCTATTTAATTCCTTACTTCGAAACAACATCATACCGCCTGAGTGGAGACAGGTCAAAGTAATAGCTATTCAAAAGCCTGGCAAACCAGCGTCTGATCATAATTCATACCGTCCGATTGCTATGCTTTCGTGCATTAGGAAATTGTTGGAGAAAATGATCCTTCGAAGGCTCGATCACTGGGTCGAATCGAATAACTTGCTATCAAATACACAGTTTGGGTTCCGCAAGAGCAAAGGAACAAATGATTGTCTTGCGCTGCTTTCCTCAGATATTCAACTGGCCTTTGCGCATAAGGAGCAATTAGCTTCAGTATTTTTGGACATTAAGGGGGCTTTTGATTCAGTTTCCATTGAAATCCTGTCAGAAAATCTGCAGAGATGTGGACTTCCTGGAATTTTAAATAATTTTTGTACAATTTGTTGTCAGAAAAGAAAATGATCTTCTCACTTGGAGAACTGACCACTTCCAGAATTAGTTACATGGGCCTACCCCAAGGCTCATGCCTCAGCCCTTCTTTATAACTTTTACGTCAAAGATATTGACAATTGTTTGGCAGAACAATGCACGCTAAGACAACTTGCTGACGATAGTGTGGTTTCTTTAAGAGGCTCACATGCCGTCAACTTGCAAGGACCATTGCAAAATTCCCTAGATAACCTATCATCTTGGGCTAGGAGTCTGAGGATTGATTTCTCACCGCAGAAAACTGAACTGGTAGTGTTTACTCGAAAGCGGTATCCAGCCCAACTGCAGCTTAATCTTTTGGGCAGAAACATTACTCAATCGTTGTCTCTTCAAATACCTTGGGGTCTGGTTTGATTCAAAGTGCACTTGGAATGCCCACATTATGTATTTGAAGCACAAATGCCAGAAAAGGATCAACTTTTTACGTTCAATTTGTGGCACAGTGGTGGGGTGCTCCATCCGGGAGACCTCATAACTCTTTATAAAACAACTATTCTCTCTCTTCTAGAGTATGGCTCTTTCTGCTTTCTCTCGGCAAGGAAAAGTCACCTTATAAAATTGGAACGAATTCAATATCGTTGTCTGCGTATTGCTCTTGGCTGTATGCACTCCACGCATAACATGAGTCTTGAAGTTCTGGCAGGCGTAAAACCCCTCCAGAATCGGTTCTGGGAGCTTTCGCTCAGAATATTAATCAAATGTGGAGTGAAAAACGCATTTGTAATAGACAATTTTGAAGAAATGTTAGGGCTGAACACACAATCTCGATTTATGAGAATTTACCACCACTACATATCGTCGGATATGTGTCTTCCTGCTATACTCCAACCCGCGCTCACTTCACCTATAGCAGTTCCTCAGTTCATTATGATCTTTCCATGAAACAAGCATCTCATGGGATTCCGAAACAATTTCGTTCTATTATAATTACGCTTATTTTTACTGAAAAGTAGTAACACGTCAATTCCGAAAAAGGGTTTTCATTGATGGTTCTCAGCTGAAAGGATCCACTGGCTTCGGTGTCTTTAATGAAAACCCCAGCGCTTCACACAAACTTCAGGAACCTTTTTTAGTTGATGTTGCTGAGCTGGCAACAATCAACTTCGCATTGTGGATGATTTCGCACATACCTGAAGACCATTATTTCATCTTCTAGGACTGTCTCAGTTTGATTGAGGCTCTTCGGTCGATGAAGCTTAGTAAACACTCATCTTATTTCCTTTCAAAATCAGGGAACAGATGTGCTGGTCGAAAGATCATATTAAATCATCTTTGTATGGGTCCCTTCACATTGCTCAATCCTAGGCAATGAGAAAGCGGACTCGCTCGCAAAGGTGGGCGCCCAGGAAGCGATTTGTATGATAGACAAATTTCACACGATGAATTTTACCATTTAGTACGTCAGAGTACCCTTTCGAGGTTGGCAAACCGATTGGGACACCGGAAATCTAGGACGGCTGTTACATTCCATCATTTCAATTGTTTCATCGAAGGCGTGGTTTAAAGACATGCACGTAAGCCGTAATTTCATCCGTGTGATGTGTAGACTTATGTCCAACCACTACCAGTTAGATGCACACATCTATCGAATACCTCGTGGACAGCAATCTTTGCCGGTATGGAAACGGTTATGATGACATCGATCATGGAGTCTAGCAATGCACTGATAATTTCGCCGCTAGAACACAACTCTTGAATACCCTAGAGGCTCAAGGAAGATAACCTTATGTTCCTATAAAAGATGTGTTAGGATCGCGCGATCTGTGCTATATGCAATCGATTTATGTGTTTCTTCAAATGTCTAGTATGAGAGTTTAATGTGCTTATGTTTTTGTTTTTCTTTATTCATTAGTTTGTGTTTGTTTTGTTCCGACATCTTGAGGAGTCTCATCGTCGCCCAATGGTAACCACAACAGACCGAACACAAAAATCGAGCCCTGACCATTCCGCTTCAAGTTATTGTACTGGCGACAACTATCTGATGAGACTAAAGAACCTATTTCCATATGCCTCTGTCCAACCCATCCTCCAAAATGTCACCTATTTTAACCTCAGGTAAACCGCGAGTAAACAGCCCAAGTCCTACTAATACTAGTATTAAGTCATCAAATTATACAAAAACAATGAAATATCGGCTCCGTAAAGCTAACGCAATTGAGCCTCCCAAATAAATGAACTAGTAAAAAAAAAAAAAAAAAGAACAACACTACATTGACCTACAAGCGAAATCGAACAGTATGATGAAGATGATGGTCTACCAATTAGCTGAAACTCGGAAGCTAATTGATTCAGTGCGAACTGAAATTAAAGACGTGAACACCAAAATCGATGCAGTAAAAGCTGATCTGAAGAGCGACAACCAATCTGTTAAAGACGAGCCTGCATCGAAATTCCAGCACCATGACATTGTGTTGGAGTCACTGAACAAGAGGATGGACAGCGTGACCCACAAACTTGGGGCCCTGGAAAATCGTAATGAGCTTATCATTAGCGGCGTTCCTTCCAACAGGCAATTGGTCAATATCTGGAAGTTAAGGATACGGCTATTCGAATGGTGGATACCAGGCGTTTGAAATCCGGCGGCAAATCGACGTCGGACGGACTCATTGTGGCTGAGTTTGCGTTGAAGACATCACGGGACGAGTTCTACAGTGTTTATCTGCGGAAACAAGACCTCAAGCTAAGGCATATCGAACTGGATTCGGATCGACGGGTGTACATCAATGAAAGTTTGACGAGTGAAGCACGCAAGTTGAAGTCAGCGGCCTTGCATTTGAAGAAGGCTGGCAAGTTGGCATCGGTGTATACTAAACAGGGAATTCTTCACGTGAAACCTACAACGACCGCACCACCTATTGTGATACAAACCGAGAAAGAGCTGAAGAAATATTCGTAAATATGTATTTTCTTTAAAATTATCGTTCACTTTTGAAGTATTGTTTATGTAGTATTGTCTATAGTTTTTGTAAAGAGAATTGAAGACTGAGACTGTATGACAGAGAAATTAGTTTTGAAAGCCTCCCTAGTAAGCCTCCCTCTCGAAATTGCTTCCCCTACTAAACATAATGCTCTCATCACACAACCACACCTCGACGAACATCCCAAGGGCAGTATTGAATGCCGTTTTGCTCCCTGGTAAACTAAACTGTCACGGAAATGCTCAGAATCTCTGCGCATGTAATTTCAACAAGATGGATGCCCGAGTAACACATCTTCATGATAATATGTTGAGTAAACTTCTATGTAACTAAATCTAGTCACATAAAAGATTTTTCAAACGTTATAAACTAGTGTGTTGCTTGGGTGAGGTTCGGAATGTTTTATCTGACTCCAAAGTTGAAATAGCGTGCTTTACCGAATTATGGCTAACTTCGAGGCATAGCAATCGCAGTATTGCAATCTCTGGATTACACTATTCTAAAATATCGTAGATATCATTTAAAGTAAAGATCCTTGAAAACGGTGGGCCACTTGTAGATGAAATGGGCCCGGAGATAAGTATCGTATAGGCCCTTTCCGAGGCTAATATGGAGTCCCTACTTATGGTAGTGTTCAATCCCACGCGTGTTCAAGCCCATGCGAATTACCGTAAAAGCGTTGGTAATATTGGTCCTTTACTATTAAATCACAACGAAAATCAAGGTTCACAACAATACAAATCATATTTGAGAAACTTAGAGACTTCCTCAAAAAAAAAATTCTCCTATGGTCAGGCAGTTCATGCAAGAAGAACCTTCAAAAATTCATTACCGAAGTTCAAGATTATACTTACCAGAATTTCAAGACAGAACTTCCCCAAGAATCAGGAGAGGACTTATCAGAGCCACGGGAAGAAGTGTAGGGGAGAGGATTTCTCTTGGAGTTCTTCCCAGAAATTCAAGATTGAACTTCCCAGAAGTTCAGAAAAAAAAACTTCCCCAAATTTCAGACGGGAGCTAACCAAGAAGGGCACTACCTATAATTTCTCAAAAAATCAGGAAAAAAATCCTCAGGACGATGCGTCATAGAAGTTGAGGAAAGAACTTCTCTCATGTTCAGGAAATAACTTCCCAGAAGTTTCGAAAAAAACTTCTCGAAATATTAGTTGGAATTTCCTAGAAGTACTTGGCAGTTTTCCAAAGCTCAGAGGAAAACATTCTGCATTTCAGAATCCTTTTCAAAATTCTTGAGAGAGAAAAGATTGAAACTTTCCATGAGCATTGGGGGTACTTCCTTCTCATTTGAGCACGAATTTCCCAATAGTTCCGGAACAAACTTCCCCAAAGTTCTGGAGAAAACTTCCAAAAAGTTCAGAAGAGGACTTCTCAGAAGTCCAGTAAGAAAATTCAAGAACAAATTTAAGGGAATTTTCCTAAAAGTTTTGGAATAAAATTTTCCTTGCAGTTGCGGATGGAACCAATCAGAAGTTTGGAAAGAATAAGTTCAGGAAAAGACTTCCCCGAAGCTCCGGAAGAAACCTACCAGAAAGGGCACTACCTGTAGGGTCAAGAAGGAATTTTTCAAAAAAAAATAGTAAAGAACTCCTCAGAAGTTCACAAGAGGACTTCTCAGAAGTTGCGAAGAGACCAACAGTTTAGTTGGAACTACCCAGAAGTGCTAGAGAGTGCAAACATTCCAGCATTTCAGAATGAGAACTTCTCGAAGTTCACGAAATCTCAGAGGACAATACTCCCCTGAAGTTCAGAAGTGATTATTTCGGCAGTTCAGAAAAGAACTTATCAGAAGTTTAGGAATAAACTTCTAACAACTTAAGAAGATTTTCCAAGAAATTCTGGAGAGTACTTTTTCAAAGTTTTGCAGAAACTTTTCTTGAAGTTCAGGATGGGACTTATCAGAAGAAGAAAGTAGAAAGTAACTATGTTCAGGAAAAAATTATCATATGTTTCTGGAAGGTAAAGTCGGGTTCTTAAATGTGAAAAGAAAATAAGGAGTGACTGCCAAAACGTTCGTAAGGAATTTTGCCTGAAGTTCAGTAGGAAATTTCCCAGAATAAAGCAAAGAGCCTTGCAGAAGATCAGGAGAGAGTTTTCCTGAGATTTAAGAGATAATCACTGACTAACCGAAGAAGCAGTCTATACAAAAATCATTCATATGACCATAATGATATTGATGATCATGAGTAATGATGACACCATATAAAAATATGGTACAAACCATCAATGGTTATTGTTGATTCAAAAAAAAAAGTCTGTTGAATTTATCAAATGAAAACTAAATTTTGATTTTAAAATACAAAACTGGAAAGAGCGTCACAGAGGGAAAAAAAAGAAAATTGTGTCATCTATGCGA
The DNA here is from genome assembly GCA_034211315.2 of Aedes japonicus. Taxonomy (NCBI): domain Eukaryota; kingdom Metazoa; phylum Arthropoda; class Insecta; order Diptera; family Culicidae; genus Aedes; species Aedes japonicus. Next base: position 20,785 of record JASCZW010014273.1, read on the forward strand.
ATGCTTCAAGCTTTAGTGTCACTTTATAAATATGAAACAATAGTGTAAGGTTGCACACAATCCCAGAAATATATGCAGACATGTTCACATAATCACACAAATAGCGATAATGACATAACTCGCTCTCTTATTTCGTGTTTTCGTTGAAAGAAGTCTAATTTAAAAAAAAAAAATTACAGACTTGTATAGACATTCCCAGACATTTCAAATTTTAATCACAGACATTTGAAAAAAATATCTGGCATCCCTGCCTAGTAGCAAGCGAGTGCTGTTTGAATCGATGCTTGTTAGTCATTCGTTGTCATCTGTTAGTGCGGAACCAACATTCTTCCACGGTGGAGGGTGCTCGCAGCTTGATCTCTTACTAAGCAACGACAGTGAGAACGTTTTGCGCTTTGGCCAGGTTAGTTTTCCCAGGTTATCCCAGCACGATCTCATTTTTGCATCCGTAGACTATGGCATTTCTCAGCCTTCCAATCGGTTCACCTACCGCGATTATGCAAACTTTGACTCACACGCTCTGCAAAACGCTGTGCTGTCTATTCCGTGGAGGCAATTCTACGAGTGCAAAAATCCAAATGATGCCATGGAATTCTTCAATGCGCAAGTTAAAAAAGTACACGATTCGTGCATCCCTCTGCCTTCCAGTACCGTTCGCCGTCGTCCCAACCCGTGGTTTTCTGATACTGTTCGTCAGTCACTGCTGCAGGCTTCACTGCAGTTAAAAGAAGAAAAGCGACTGCGGTACAAATAGCTGAGGAACCGTGCTAACACGAAAGTATCTCAGGCTAAACAGCAGTACTTGATCCGATTCTTGGATGACCGGGCTCCATAAAAAATCCTATGGCAACGAGTGAAGAGCCTTGGAATTGGCAGGGAAAAATCGACGCGGCCATGTGAATTCGATCCAGATGATATGAATCGTACATTCGTAGCCAACTTCACGAACAGTAGCTCTCGAGAGACACCACATTTCGTAAATGCTATCTGGGATATAAAATCGTATGCTATTGGGCTGGACTGTTTACCTATCAAATTCATCAAGATCATCCTTCCGTTAGCACATAACACATGTATTCCACCTGTTCATCCGCTCCTCAACCTTTCCTGAATGCTGGAAGCATGCGAAGATCCTGCAATTGAAAAAGAAAGCGCATTTGAATGACATCTGTAACCTGCGTCCAATTAGTATACATTGCGCACTATCTAAAGCTTTGGAGAAACTACTCAAACACCAAATGTACCCTTACATCGAAGCTTACCGGCTTCAGAGTAACAAAACTGCTGTTGTCCGAGTACAAGATGACTTAGCAACCACCGTCTACAAAAAGGATATAGGAATTTTGCTACTGGTAGACTTCTCCAAGGCGTTCGATACCATACCTCATAGCAACCTATTGGAAAAGCTTCAAACCCAGTTCAACTTCTCACCTGCTGCCACACACTTGATGAGGTCGTACCTGTGTGGTAGAAAACAAACCGTTTATTGTGGTGATCGCTGCTCAAGCAGTGCTGAGGCGCCATCTGGTGTCCCCCAAGGATCAGTTCTTGGTCCCCTTCTAAGGAGTGTATCGAATATAAGCTATCCACATACATTTACACGCATGTATTTGTGATGGTTTTTTATGCCCTGAAGTTGAGTTGAAGTTTTTGAGTTATGTTGATTTAAAAAAAAATCAATCAAAAAACTTAAGGCCTTTTCAAATGGCAGCCTGGATAAATTTTGAGAAAAGAAGGTATGCAAAGTATAATCTACACACCCACAAAGCTTCATTGGATTCTGAGAGGGTGCTGTCAAACACTGAATGAGTTGGCGTGAAATTCGTCGATTGCATATCATGTCTGAAAACTGGAGATAACTCGACTCGTAAGTCGATTTATTAAGGAGTGTATCGAATATAAGCTATCCACATACATTTGCGTTGTACGCATGTATTTGTGATGGTTTTTTATGCTCTGAACACTGCATGCTATGCGTTTGACTGTCAGCTTTCTTTTGTTTACTTGTTTGTGCGGTTCAAATTCTGCGTTTTCAAAATGTCGCGTATTGAAAAGGAAGTGAAAATTAAGGTTCTGGACACATGGCTAAGTGAGAAGGGTATCACTATGCGAAAATTGGCGAAGCGGTTTGGAATTCATCATGCGAGTGTTAAAACCATCATTAATAAGTTTGGGGAACACTATTCTTTGGATGAGCTACCAGGAAGAGGCAGAAAACCCGGTTCTTCCAACCCGAAACTGGAGCAGAAAGTGGTATCTCTAATCATGAAGAACAAATCAATGTCAATACGTGATTTGGCCAAAAAAGCAGGAACGAGTGTCGGAATGATCCAGCGAAACCACCTGAAGACCTACAAGAAGCAGAAAATCTCGAAACAAAGTGCAGAATAGAAGAAGCGAGCAGCAACAAGGGCCCGAAAATTGTATTCGCGTCTTTTGCAGCGTCCGGATGCATGCGTTTTGATGGACGATGAGACCTATGTGAAGGAGGACTCAAAAACCCTTCCAGGTCCACAATACTTTACTGCCGTCGTTGAGAAGGATGTGAGCGATG
>JASCZW010014274.1:0-23336 GCA_034211315.2 Aedes japonicus
TGTCTGTACATGCTTAAAATAAACCCAACAGCGGGAGAAAATTTCTCACCCATGTTAGGCAGTATTGGGAGAGGGACAAATCGCGAGAACCAGATAAAAGCAATAGATAGTATAAGAGGCCGATCGGTTGCATAACCTTTTACCAGTCAAGGGGGTATTCTCTCCCTTGCCTAGCCTGCATTGGGTATTATGGTAAAGGGTGATGTGCCTGATCGGATACTACCGTTTAATGCCCTCCGCTCGTTTTCAAACTTGTATCTTTCAATTTCAAAGCCTGCCGTTACCCTATACAGAACTATCAATACACTTTCTCTTCATTTCTATTTGTTCTAGCAATAAATTACCGTCCACTCCTAGAGCTTCGCATGGAGATGAGAAATTATCTGCTTCTGACAAATTTCATCAATACAACAATCAAAGTGAAGAAGGTAATGGTTTGGCAGACCATATGCGGATGTGGAGAAATACCTCGTCCATTCATTTCGACAGACGCAATGAATGGTCAAATCTACGTGAAGGATTGCATGCAAAAAGTTTGCTACCCTTGATCAAACAGCCTACAATCTTTTGGCCTGATCTTGCATCCTGTCATATTCTTAATATGCACTAGTGTGGTACAGAGGAAACAACGTTGTATTTGTACCAAAGGAGATGAATCCACCAAACTGCCCAGAGATTCGCCCTATCGAAACTTTCTGGGCTTTGACTAAGGTGAATCAGGAAAACACTTGCAACCAGCGGATAGTGTTAATCAATTTAAGAAAGATTGGCCAAAAATAGTGAAAATGGTAGGAGAAAACACTGTGCAGAAGCTTATGAGCAGTGTTAAAGAGTTAAAACTCGCCTACCCTACGAAAAATCAAGCAAATTTAAATGAGGATGGAAAGAAAACTTTGTTCTTACTATGTTTGAGAATAAAATAATCAAAAATCATAGTATGGTCTTTTTTATTTGAGGAAGAAAGTGTATTTATAATTTTCGGAACAGTCTATAAATTTTAATTACAAGCCATTTAAAGATAATGTTGACCGCTAGACAACGACAATTGCAGCTCACTTAAGAATGCAGGATGTGTAAGTTTTTCGTACCGTAATCCACCCAATTGGTGTCCGGCGCCACACAGTCTGCCCCGATTGCCTATAAAACCGCGCACAAGTTGTAGGTATGTCTGTAGTGTACATCAAGAAGTGCGGATAATTGCCCTAAGCGGACTCTGCACGGCGCAGCGCTTATTCACTGTCGAATTGAAACCTGCTTTTCGGCGAGTAATAAAACGCAATTAACCACCAGATTTCAGTGTCTAGTTATGACGGTAGTATTACTGTTGAGGTAGGTCAGCTGGAAACGTGAAAACGTGAGATATTTATGCTCAGGGTGAAATAAGTACAATGCCTACGCAGGCTTGCTGAAAAGGTAAACGAACTGTAACGATGATAGCAATCCGGCGAGTGTCCGTTATACCATGTATTTAAAATTATATCAATTCGTAATGAATGTCAAATTAGATTGTATGATGGTTCAATCTGCCCATCAATAAATTGAATTCTCAATGTTCAGGTGGAAATCTTTGTTCTTTTATGCTGTACTAAGAAGTAACGTTGGGCTGGTTTGTCACGCTAGGGAGATGACGTGGACCCTATATATCGAGCTTACCATCACATGGATCGTGACCAATGGCTTTACCATTCTTCCGAAGGTTCATGCTTATCATTATACCAACGGTGCCGTCAGAAAATCTTCGTCGGTAATTATTTAGAAGATATTGATGCAGCTTTTTGATGCAGCTGGACTGCTTATATTGACAACGCTCTTAATAATTGACACGTTATTTTTACTTGAAATACCGAAGCCCTTCGCTCAATTCGCCATACTTCTATTCAATTTTCACAACCTGCCGTACACTGACTTTCTCTTCATATCTTTCATTTCTATCAAACATTACTGTCCACTCTTGGGACCTTATGGTGATGAGCGAACATCTCCTGCTACATCATAATCGTTACTCCATGTACGGAGAATACAAGCATAACAATTATAGTCTGAAATTTCCGATAACTTATACTAAAACACGTAGCTGAAACTTTGTCAGTAGAGCACCATTCGAGCGGTAATTTTGTTTCCTTCCTGTTGGTAAACAAGTTTTCTGTGCAACGCGTACCGATCGATTTGGATTTTTTTGTCTGATTTTTTATCGAGTCATTTCGCAAATTAATTGATTTATTTTGTGTCTCGGTCTAGTTTCAAAGTTCAAGTCTATGAAATCGTTTTCCCACGGTCACAACTTACCTCCACTGCGCTGGCTTTCGAGATCAACACATAGGGCATGGGGCCATTCCATGCTCGGCTGAATCCTTGCTGACGTCCGTAGAGCTTGCGGATGGAAATGATTCGGTTGAAAATTTCTGCACGGCATTCGTTTTGGTGGTGAGGGGACCGAAAAACAAAAAAGAGAAAAACAAAAGATTGAATTAAGATTTGTCTGTTTGGATATGCTCACTACACAGTATTGCTCTACACACAGAAACAAAATCGTTCACGAAAATGAAAACGGACCGTGAACTAGTTCACGTTTTCATGATTTTTACCCAAAAACGTGAACTAGTTCTCGATTCCGTGATTCAATTCACGGTGTTTTTGCTAATTCTCGAATTCATGACTGCAGCTCACGAATCCGAGCACGGATTTTTTTCCGTGCAGGCTCCATCAAATCGCTAAATTAATCGACTTTTCATTGACTTCTAAGCTAATGGCTAGACCACTCATTTATTTGACTATTGGTCACTATATGAGCACATACACTGATAGGCAAAATAAAGTGCCCATTAGCCTTGGACACGAATATATGAAAAAAATGTTCGTTTCACTTCGATTTTTTGTCTGAGCAGCAGGCAATCAACTAGAAGGAGCGGTTATAACGAGACCTACTTTCTTTACGTAGCCTACCAAAAAGGTAATCGTTGACACACCAAGTTCTCGAAGGACTTTTCCGTAGCTGACGATCAGTTTAAAGTGAATGTCCAATCCGCTTTTTCTTCCTACGGGGCTTGCGGTGAACGGGGAAATGTACAATACTGCCTGCCGGAAGAAGCCGTCTTTATCAAGAAGTAGAAGGAGGATGTGATCAATAGTAGTCAAGTAGTAACGTTACTGTTATTCTTTTAAATTCATAACAAATCTTACCGTTTCTTATGAAAATACTTCTAGCAGTTTTTTATGTTGAAGATGCTCACATAACTTTTACAAAACAACTTATAAAACAGAGTGCATACAATCTACCGCTAGAAACAATCACAAAGCTAGCTATCAGTGGCACATGATCGCAATCCAACACGGTACTTTTACCTGTTGAGGTGGCGGATTCGTCCGTGCCTCGACCTACCCCGCAGTGAGATGTTTGGCAAAGTAACGTCCTTGGCTCGAGTACTACTTTACCCATGGCCTTTCGCTCAATTTTCAATTCTTCTATTCTATTTCCAACCTACCGTACACTGACGGAACTTTCAACACTTTCTTTTCATATCTTTCCTTCTAGCAAACATTACTGTCCACTATTGGTGCCTCATGCGAATATCTCCTTCTACACAATAAGTAATGTTTACATCATCTATGAAGTAAAACCAATAAAACAATATTATCAAATATTGTGAGTTATGATAAAGTAATGACAAATATTGAACTGTGAAATCAGGTTACCGAACGTAAATTTACAGATTTCTGTATAGAAAGGCAAGGCGACAATCATGGCCGTCGCGCGTGATAGCATTTCAAATGCTAATGTTGCAAACAAAATTATATATTTTCAATAGTTTATTATTTTGATGATCCAGTGGATAGCCAACATACCCAAGCAAGCAGTTTGAATTGGATAAGTATTTAGGATTACATTGATGAAGATTGATACTCATGTCCAAATCCGTATCTCGTCTTATTTCGAAATTATTTCTTTTTTTTTATAAGAGGTTAGCTGGAGAAAGGTCAACAATGGTTTCCGTTGTAATTTTTTATCGGTGATACAAAGTTTGTCAATGTAAACCACTTACTCTTTTGGATAGGAGGACTCTTTCTCTACGATATTACCGGCACGGTTGAGCCTTACGAAGTATACGATTTGAAAAGAAGCGGATTGTTTACGATGTCAGTCTTTTGATGCGTTTGAAAATTTTATTTCTATCTAGCTATGAGAATTCGAATAATGGTTGCAATACAATCCATGGAATAGAATGACTTTGTAAATTTAATAATATTTTGTTTTTGTCTTTGTTGATATGTTCGTACAATTTTCCATTCTCATATCAATTACTAATTTCAGAACGCTTTGCATCCTCTTTACAATTCAAGACCATTTATCTCAAGAACCTTGAGCAACATGACATGGATGAAAGGCTCAATTGGGTTTTCAGTATTTCAGTTTAACAGTATTAAGAAGTATCTAGTGCCTTGAATACAAGAACCTACAATCGAATGTATGGTAGGCTTTTGCACTTATTACTGAATGTATTTTTCATATCCGGTTTACAAATGGACTTTTCACCAATTCTGAGCTGATCTGATTCATGCAGCGCTGTGTGTCATCTGATTTTAGAGCACAGTATTTGTCATAACCTTATCATAACTAACAATATCATTAAATTTAATAATATTGTTTTATTGATTTTACTTCACAGATGATTTAAACATTACGTATTGTTTTTTTTATCAATTTGTCTTTAACTCCCTTCCAATTAAATCTTCCCTATTTTCTTGACTCAGGAGCAATAACCATTAAACCAACAAAAATAAAAGAGGATTGCTATTATAAAGCAGCAAATAGTGACCATGGCAAAGGTAAATAAAAATGTATAAATGTTAGTTTTATAAAATTTCAATAGATTTAACAAACTTTATCAGGAGAACAAAAATCAAGATTTTGGTGAATTGCTGCTATCGCTGAACACGAACGAAAACGTGCTTAAGCGCGAAACCACAAAACTATACACTACACTTGAACACTTTACAACAATATGTGCAGTTCAGGATCAAGCGAATGAAGATCAGACATAATACACGGTGTTCAATAAGTTCGGATACACTTTCAAAATTTGTTAAAAAAATGAAAACATGTTTTTTTATTTTTTGGATTTATGTTATTGAAAGCTATGTTTACAAGGAACGTTTACAACATTTCTCTTGGAATGACCCCCCCTTTGTACTCCTTAACGAGCTTCAAACGTTTCTCGAACGCGTCGCAGGCGGCACGCACGGACTGCATGGGCATTTCGTCCCAGATTTTGAGAATTACCGTCTTGAAATGATCCAAAGTGCTGACCTTGTATTCGTTCAGCTTCGCCATCATATAGGACCAAACAAAAAAGTCGAGAGGATTCAAGTCCGGGGAGCTGGGAGGCCACAAAGTTTTGTCCAGAAAGTCGGTTAAATTGTCCCGACACCAGGCTTGAACCACATTTGCCGTATGGGCTGGTGCACCGTCCTGCTGGAACACGTAGTGCTCATCGCCGTAGAGGCTTCGGAGACTGGGGGCAACAACCTTTTCCAAAACCTCAGTTTTGTAGTACGCCGCGTTGATTTTGACGTTTTTTCAATAAACACCAAGGGTAGCTTACCACGTTTGCATACTGCCCCCAAACCATCACCGACGCGGCACTTTGGAACCGAGGGATGTTTATATTGGATTCAGGAATGCTGTCCCTCGATGGCGCCCACACCCGGTCATTTTGCACATTGTGCGGCTGCTGCAGCACGAACGGTTTCTCGTCCGAAAAAACAAACTCCTGACCAGCGTGCCGAGAGAGGATCCTCTTAGCTCGATCCAACCGCTTTTTGCTGGTAGCCTCCGAAACGCCATGGACCTTACGTTTTTTGTAAGGCCTGAAACCAAGGTCCTTGGTGAGTATGGTGTGAGCGGTTCCAATGGAAACGTTGAGATCTGCAGCCGTTTTCCGGATTGAGCGGTTCTTTTTGCGCCGAATTCGCTCCCTCACGATCTTGATGACCCGTGGCGTCCTCGCTGAACGCGGCCGACCGGATCTCGCACGGTCATTGGTCGAGGACGTCTCCCGGTATCGCCTGATGGTCGTGTAGACAAAGTTCCGCTTGACCCCATGCGATTTCAGCAGCCGGAATATATCGCCGGGTCGCTCACCGTTCAAAAAACGCTTAATTACGAAGTCCCGATACTCTTTCATCGCGCGTAACAAACGAACAACAACTAACAGAATGTCAACACCGCGCACATTCGGTAGCGTATGAATGAAGCTAAAGCTGACACCAATACCAATGCAGAATATGTACATGGCGCATACCTACGCAATGATGAAAACTTGTATTCCAACTTATTGAACACCGTGTAGATACGAATGCTCGTAGAATTTTTCATTTACATAAATACTATAAAATATTTCATGGGAATGGGAGGGACCATCAGGGCACCCGATTGAAGCACCCTGGATGGGGAGAGTGGGAATGCCAACTCCCCGTTGCTAACAGTTTGTGAATAGAGGGCGGGCTTCTTCAGATAATTGGTTTTCATGAATTCCCCATGGGACGTAATTATTTGAGCTTACTTGCAAAAAAAATCTACCACCTTGCGAGCGACCTTCCGACAGTTAACCGGAACATTCGCCTCGGATGTAGCTGGGGGACGTTGGGTGGTTCGCTGACTTGGGTACCACATCGATATTGAGCCGCTCCATCTCCTCCAACGATCGCTTCAAGTTAGTGCCCGACGCCAGATCCAGCCAGACCACCGCCTCTTCGTCCTTATGGTATTTCTTGATGAACGACGCAACTTCCGGCAGGCATTTCGTTCCATAAATTTCCCCGTTCACGGCCAGTCCGAAGCGAAAAAAGAGCGGCTTTGACATCCCCTTCTCGCTGATTGTCAGCCACAGCAACATCTTCTTGGGGACCTTGGTGTGTGAAATGAACTTCACTTTGGAGCTCACTTCCTTCGTGGGGGAAGTAAAATACGAAGTACCCTGCCAGCCGGTGCCATCCAGGGTGAGATAGGTCTCGTTTTCCATCACCAGCGCAACGTCGCCATTCACCGGGAAAATCGAGTTGACCATCTTATACAACCGCTGCCACTGCGTCTCCGAAACCAGTGGACGTGACTTCCGCTTTGGCAGGCACTTTTTCACTGTTTGGCTGGTTGAACCGATCTCCCGGCCGCACGCAGCGATGTAGCCACTTTTCCCTCGGTCTTCCTCTTCAGCATCCTTTGGAGCTTCTTGTCGCTCAGGGTCGTCGGCCGTCCGGAACCGGGTTTTCTTTCGATGCTCTAATTGTCGTCTAATAGTGCCAAGATATTGTAGATGTCGGAACGGGCGTATCCGGCATCCACAAAGTGAAGCACGATGTCCGTTTTCGACGCGACGGGATGCCGTTCGCGCACACTTCTGAACGGAGTTGCTTCACTGTTTTTGCCATCACGGTTAGAATTCGACTGATAGAGCTGTCAAATTTTGTCTGCTGACGCATGGGTTACTATGATTGATGCTGCATGGGTAGTTTTGTAAGTGCGGCATTTTTGTCCATTTTTTTTAATGCGAACGTTAGATGGCTCTTTTGACCAATTTTTCAATCTTGTTGTTGGAAGGAGATTTTTTATATTCCTGTGGAAACGTATAAGTGATGTTGCCTTTTAATCTACCCAACTCGTCTTTGGCCCTCCATACATTGGTATGATTAGGATAATCATTGGTTGTTAAATCTTGATCAAGTCTAACAGAGAGGAGAGCCCATTGCTGTCGGACTTAGTTTCCGTGCTACAATGGTTGGTAGTACATATATATGTATGATATCATCCATCATCTATTGACTATGTATGATATGTATTTTGGGCTTCTAATGGTGGTGGGTAACCTAAGGCAGTCGAAGGATTTGTTGACTGGACAAGGGTCCGTGGAGTTACCAGTTCCTTGTCATGTGAAGACACATGGCTCTCGCCATGGTCTTCCGAAGGTCCTCACTAAGATCGACTGGCCCTGCTACCACAAGCCATTACGTAGGATTTTCTCTCGGGGCAATCTGCTGAGGGAAGTTCTGCAGACATAAGTAATCCTTGCAACGGATGTGATATGTATTTTCATATATTTATAAATTAGTTTAACAAGTTCACTATAAGGTGAAACGGTTCAGAGTTTCTAGAATGGTCGACTTACGCCTCCAAGGACCTTTTTTCAAGACATTTTAGTTCGTACTATTCCTGTTTCAAGCATGCTCATCATTCTTCAGCCTTTCATTTCACGGAGTAAACTTAAAAATCAGAAGAGCCTTTAAGAGCCATAACAAAAAGTCTTGTTTATAGAACGAAAAACTGATTGTTTATTTTGAAGGCACGTCTCTTTATTAAAAAAAATTAACATTTGAATGCGGTCCATCATCAGCTGTTTGACGAAGCTGTGTCCTGATGTTTGAACAGAAGCGTTGTACAGCTTCTTTATCGATTTTTTCAATGCATCCTTTGTTTCTAACAGTTGTTAACAGTCTTTGGCTCTCCAGTTGTTTTGGTACACCAGCCAACTCAACTGAGGAAAATTAGTTGGATTGCGGGTTTTTTGACACATACGGGATGGCTTGGCTTCCCAAGAGAGTTTATGTTTTCCTCGCATGATCCGGCTAAAACACGCTCCTATCAACAGCCACAGAGGATTGTTCCGGTTCAACAGACTCGCTCCAGGAGTAAAATCGGCACCAGGAGCATTTCAGCGTTTGATAGATGGCATGATAGCAGATATTCCGGGAATTCGTTCGTTCATCGATGATTTGATCATTTTCAGAAAGGACTGGAAGTCGCACAATGTTTCACTCAATATGCTACTCAGCTGTTTGCAAGAATATGGTTTCCACATCAAGCTAGAGAAGTGCAGTTTCTACCAAACGGAAATTGGATATCTAGGACACTTTGTCGACCCTCAAGGCATACGTTCGGATCCTGAGAAACTGAAGGCCATTGCATCGATTCCACCTCCGACCAACATTTCCGAGCTTCGATGTTTCCTTGGAGTAATCCATTTCTATGGAAGATTGTTCGGAACATGCACAGTTTGCGACACCCAATGGACAAGCTTCTGAAACAAGGTGTCAAGTAGGAGTGGAATTCGGAATGCCAACAGTCTTTCGATGAATTCAAAAAGATTCTTCTATCAAAGTTGCAAATTATGGTCAACCGGAGAAGGATGCATTTGCTCTGGTGTACGCTGTTACGAAATTCCACAAGTACCTGCTGGGACGACGTTTCACGCCATTAACGGACCATAAGCCTTAACTATCGATTTTTGGATCAAAAAAGGGCATGGGCGCTGACTCTTCTGAACTACGATTCCTAGATTCAGCATGTGGCTACCAACGACTTTGGCTGTGCAGACATGCAGACAAGGCTCATCGATCGCATCATTCGACCAGAAGAGGAGTACGTAGTTGGTGCAGTTACTCTAGAAGAAGACATGGCAAGCATTCTGACGGACACTGTGGACAAGGTACCCATATCTTTCGATGCTCTTCAAAAAGCTACCAGATCAAGCAAAACGTTGCAGCTGGTTACAAAGTACCGATCCTATTTGTTGGATTAAAAGGGGGAAGATGATGGATCAAAGCAACACAGCCTCAGATGTTGGAGCAACCGTGCTGCATAACAATCAACTGGGCGGTTACTTATTTAACCCAATCAACAAGTGAAAAATGTCTCATTCCTTACTATGCATCTGAATACACGCTTATTAGTTACCACTCGAGTTCTTGTTCCCTTACTTCAATTTTGTGTCACCACGGTTGTGATACTTATCAGTCTTGAACTTTTTTGCTGCTTCATATTGACTAATCGAATCCTTGTTGTTAAAAGTACTATGGAGCAACCTATAATCCTTTCTTCTCCCATTATCACTTCTACGAGCTGTTCCTGAAGATGCCAGGATAGGATAGATCGTTGGAACTGGAACATTCTCGGTATTAAAAATGGTACACAGTGATAAAGTTCGTGATTTATGTTCGTTTGATCGAACTGTAAAATCCGCTCGCATAATGCTTCTTCCTTCGACAGCATGTTGAACACAACTGAACAAGATGGAACAAAACAAAACATGCGATTTTGTTGGGGAGACAGAGAGCATCTGTCCAAAATCAACGGTTCTCCAGGCTTACTTTGATATGATGTTCCTTGCAACGTTAGTATCGAGATTCTGTAAAAATCAAGTTCGGTTGGCTAACATATCATGAACGTCGTATATATTGTAAATCTTACGTAACAGGTGATATCAAATATTCATAAATTATGTTGAACCATACGGATTCTTCTGGGCACAACGACTGGCGAAAAAAAAGTAATCAAAAAAGTCGTTGACGAACCAGTCCAGGAGGCTGAAAGTCGCCCTAATAAATAATTTATAGAAAAGACCATAAAGAAAAGAATCAAACCGGCAAAATTGGACGGAATGTGGAAATGGCGGGCTTCTAGATGAAATTTATAAGAGCAGCCGATTTCGATTCTTCAGAGCCTCATCCAAACTGTGCCGAACCGTAAAAAGTTTGACACAGCTTCGATCTAAACTTTCAAGGTTACTCAGCCTCAACAGCAGGTTGGTCGATGATGGTGTTGGTGTGTCTTGCGGAAAACTGAAACGCAACACGCGCGCGCCCAACATTTAAGCTAATCCCAACAGCAAAACCTGTCTTTTGGCCACTGTCGTCGTATGTTGTCCGGTTGCGGTGGTTGACCATGCTTGAAAAAAAAAACGCAATCAAAATTCAAAACCTTCCATCATCCGAAGCTTGTTGCGTGTGTCTGATGATATCAACGAACCAACCATTTCAGGCTGCAGCAGCGGTTGTGATCTAATACCCTTCGTCAGTTTGGTCTGGGGTCTACCCTCCCCTGAGAGCTGCATTGGGAAACTACCTTTTGCTGGTCAGTTAAATCATTGTTCCAAATAGCAACTTAAGGCTGTAAACATTTGCGACAGTCTTGGGATCACGGTTGAAATGGTTTCCCTTGGAGCAGAGCTGTTCGAAGCCCAAATTGTCTTTCTGTCTGTTTGTCAAACAACCACACCATTGATTGATTGTTTATGACCCCTAACTCCCCAATGCGATCGTCCGTCATGCCGCGTGATTTCGTTGCGAGTAAGCCTCATTACGGAGCTGGTTTTGTGAATGGGATCTGTCTGTTTGCTTCCTCACTATGATTCATATATAGAGAGTGAGTATGAAATTGACGCCGTTATAAGTGCAAACAAACGCCACTTGTGTACCTACTACGGTGGTTAAGTGCCGCAAATAGGTGCAATTTGAGGATCGTTTACAGGTGGTCAAATCCAATTGACCTTGACTTTCGTTCGCTGGGAAAAGATTAGCTCGGATGAACTACTTTCCTTCGTGGCTTGTGGGTTAGATCGATTGCATAAGGCGCCATGCGAAGTTTATTGCTTTCTGTTGGGAGATTTTTGACGTTGTTGAAAAGGTTGCTTTGATTTAGCTGGGTTTTGATCGCGAGCAGTGCTTTTGAGTCTTTTGAGTCGAGAAACCCAATTTCAATGCAAATTAGTGTTTAAGTAATCGCCTGAACTAGATTTTCTCTCAGCTCAAGGTGGTCCCTCACAATTCCGAAAAATTTGTTTCACCTCACAATGAATTTTTCATTACTGCCTCAGTGACTTCACAACCTTTTTTAATTACTCTTAGGTATTTTTGAAATACCTTTTACGATCCGTGGATGACAACAAATCGCCTGCACTTAAACGTCGGAGGTTAAGGAGGAGTGAAAAGCGTTCCATTTAATGCCCGGATCGGGGCCCTGCTTTCAAAAATGGTATTATATCTGTTTCAACTACATGCGCTTCAGATTTCAACGTTCTTTGATTGTCCCTACATGTGCTGAGACTCATCTTTGCGCACAGCTCGATCAGCATTGTTTGGCAAATGCGGGCAATTTACATTCAATTCACATGTCTGTGAAGTACACGGATACGGCCTTATTGGAACACGCGTCAACATTGTTTTGAATTAAGTGCAATTCAAGGCATTCATTGGGAAAGGGTGTGTCATTGCCGATTGCAGTTTTGTGGGAATAAATCATTATTTAACGAAAAAGTAGGGTGGAGTAAAACTTGGCTAAAATATTTACCTGCACTTAGTAATTCAGAAAAAGCACCAAAAAATGAAAAAAGTGCCACTAAATTATTAAGGCCTGTGCCAACAAATAATGTGTGATCAGCATTAAAAAATTAGGAATGAGCAATAAAAGATGAGAAAAGATCTTCGGATAATCTAATTGTGACCGGTAAATCTATCAAATAAAGCAACAGCTATTAGTATATGTGCAATTAAATATGGCAGTATTTCCGCCAAATTATGTAATTTGAGCACTAAACTATTCGCATATGTCTTTTAATTTTGTTGGATTTTCCCATAAAAACAGTAAAATGAGCAATGGATAAATAAATATCTACATAATTTGGCGGAAATACTGCCATATTTAATTGCACATATACTAATAGCTGTTGCTTTATTTGACAGATTTACCGGTCACAATTAGATTATCCGAAGATCTTTTCTCATCTTTTATTGCTCATTCCTAATTTTTTAATGCTGATCACACATTATTTGTTGGCACAGGCCTTAATAATTTAATGGCACTTTTTTCATTTTTTATTGCTCAAATCTCTCTTTTAATTGATGATTAATTATGCTGCCGTAAAACTTCGACAGTGGACCCATTTCAGTCAATCATTGTTATCACTTAGCTGTATTCAAACAGGTACTTCTGGCAATCAAACTTCTTCGTTCAAAAAGTGGGAATACAAAAAACTGCTTTCATGTTCTATTGTGGAGCGTTGGAGACGGAGGTTACTTCCAAATCCAATCCAAATCCAATCCAAATCCAATCCAAATCCAATCCAAATCCAATCCAAATCCAATCCAAATCCAATTCAAAATACAATTTTCGACCCTTGTTTGCATGAAAGTGCTAAGTGTTCCAAGAATATAACGTTTGAATTTTATTTCCTGTCTTTGTTTTCAAAATCAGATACGTTTGTTTGACTAAGTTGTTGAGATTTGGACAAGCTTTTCTCCTCTGGTTTGCTTTGGCAAGCTTTTGTCTACTTCTGTATCAAGTTTTGAACTGGTTTTAACTCTCCTCCAATTTTCCAACAGTCTGCCTTCATTATTGCCCAAAATTTTTCGATCGGTAAGAGCTCTGGACAGTTTGGAGACTTAATGTAACGAGGTACCGAAATGACCTTCGTGTATCTTTCATCGTTCTATACGATGCAACGATGTATGACATAGCTTCTTGGGCCAGACTTTTCGCTTTTTCAAGTCCTTTATCATTCCGGCGAGGTTTCTTCTGGGCTTTGAATTATCTCACTGTAATGTCCTGCACAGTTAGCTACATTCACTTGTTTGGCATCATCTCTGACCGACTTTTTGGTCTTCCTCTTGTATTCTTTCACCACTTGTTTATCATCTTGTTTGTTGCGTGTTCCCCTTTTCGACTGCTTGGTTGGCTTCTTTTTGGTTTGTAGAAACTTGCTGATGACATTCGAAACCATCTGTTGCGTCTAGGGATCTAGTTGGCTGTCACGTTCCTGTAGCTTACATCTCTTACAACCAAACGTCAAAAGATTCATTGTTTGTAAACAATACTGGCGTTCGTACCCGTAGTAAAAAGCGTCAGATGGGCCTTATTTAAATCTGGTGAGGTACAGCCATGGACCGAATACAATGGAGACAACTTCTGTGTACAGCAGAAGCCACACCGGCCTTGGTCTGAGGTAAGATAAGTAAAAGTCAAACTATGACCGCTTTGGGGGTCCAGTTAACGAAGTCCGATTGAGCTCAATTTTTGCATGGGGTTTGTTTTTTAAAAACTACCTTCTTTCGAAATTTGATGGCCAAATTTTTCCATACATTGGCACCCTAAAGTTTATCTTTCCAACACACCCTGTCCTTTTTTAACCGCACATTTAAATTTGTACAACACATGGAGATTGTCCCTCACAATTTTGATGCAGAAGCACCTATCGATGTTAAACCAGCAAGTATTTAAAAAACTCGTATTTCTTGATTACAGAAATAACTCCAATAGCGCGCTAGAAAATCAAATAGTGAGACGAGTCCACGTTACTTAAATACGTAGTGTATCAAGTTCGATATAACTGTTTCCAACTTGGTATATCTCGTAATCCTGACTAACTAGATGAATTCAGTCTTCGACAATGAAGTCCAGTAGATCAAGTCCTTTGCATTGTTGACTATTAGTTAAGAAATTTGTCAATATGTGGCGCTAATGTGCAAGTAAATTGCTTAAACATGCTTTATCTTTAGATACTGACCAAACGGATAGTGTCAGTCTTCGACAAAGTTGTTGAGCAGGTTAAGGTCTTTTGGTTGATGAACAGGAGTTCAGAATTATTTCAACACGTGGCGCTAGTGTGTAAGTAAATCTTCCGAATATGTCATATCTTGGGACCCTGGTCATGTAGGACGTTCCTGTCTTAGCGTAAAAAAGCTGTTTAAAATTATGCTTCCAAAAAGCGTCATGTTTAACCTTCTGTTCCTTTGTCAAATATCAATATATTTGGAGGCAAATTTATAAAAATCTAGGGTATGTGTCCCTTGACTCAGCCTATTATGCAACCAGCGATCACATTTGACATTATAACTCATAAAGTTTTTGAGCTGTAAGCGAGATTCAACTAGTTACACACTTGCAAAAATAAGTTTGATACGATATTTGGTAGCATGTATCACTAAAAGTTACACAACTATTTTTATAATGCCATCAACTTTCGAGGGATGTGGATTTAATGTCGGTCTATAAGCGCCAAATTGGGTCTATTCGTGGATGCAACTTCGTCCCATTCGATGGATTTATTACTAAATGCAGGCTTTGTACGTTTTTTTTCTTCTTCTTATTTTATGAATTTAGGCATTGCAAGCTGTACTAGACTTACTTAATACAACATTTCACAACACAAATTAAAGTAAAACTGCCTCGAAACACTTAAATGATTCAAATATGATTTATCAGCCATTCAAAAATGAAAACATTATAATTCACTATGCAATGATTTTGTCTCTTCGATTTGTGTTTAGATGAGCCACTTGAATATAAACAACCGCAAATTCATGCATTTCCACTTGAAATTTTACCAAGAACAACCTTTTTACTACGTTTTTGATACAACAGGCCATATCTGGGAACATTCCAAAAAATATGTCCGCAACATTGGGTCTACGATTTTCTTGTAAAATCATTGTTATTTTAGCTATGTGAACAGTTAGTTTGTAACGTGTAATAATTTTCTGCATATCCAGACTGCATTACATGCTTTACCGATTCAATTGAGCCAAATTTAGATCACTTGAAATCGTGTAGATCATCTGTTCAGCATAACCAGTGAAATCATGGTGCCCTCAAAAGTTCAAGAAACCGAACTATATAGATGATTAATATTGCCTCAATTGCTTCGGATTACATCGGTCATCCAAATAGCATCATGATTTTGTTGATTGCTAAAGTAATGACACATTTGGTACATAGGCCGAATGAAGGAGCTAGGCTAACATTACATCCCCTTACCCTATAACCAATATATTCACGTTATGTGACCAAAATTTCATGATTATGAACATGTTGATAAGATCAATTTCAAATTCATATTTCAGCATGGTCAATATCGGGTGAAAAAGGAAAATATTTATGTTGGTGCGTCAATTTTGACACCTGCTGTGGTCCACATCACTTGATGGAAACAGTTTCAATTTTGTTCATATTATTTACTATACGTTGTTAGGCTATGAGACAGTTTTTGATATGCTACCTATATTGTCCAATAAAATACGGATTTTTGAAATTGGTATGTCCAAAAAATAGTTTTTTTTTCACATGTGTTATGGACACTTCAAATTTGTAAATCTTATCAACATGAAATTTTGGTCACATTAATATATTATTTATAATGTTGTCAAACTTTCAGCCAAAAATATTGATTATTGACAAAGTCATAGAAAGTTCAACATGACGTCTTTTGGACGGTAAATTATGCTCGCCTTTTTTGCTACTGAGTATACTTGTTTAATTAGACTGATTCATATTTCAGAATTTTCTCGCTATGCGTGCATAGGTTAGTTGCCTGAACATATTTTTTTTTATCTTTGGTGCCTGTCTTCGACAAAGTTGTTCAGTAGTTCAGCGCTGTTAGTTTGATGGAAAAACGTTCAGATTTTTCTCAATACGCGACGCCTTGACCTACTTTTCAATGGTCAAAATGCCAACTTACAGCTTTGTCAGGAAACTCAATTGCACACCAGCGCCGTGCTGCGGAAAAAATGTCAATTGCTGGTCCTCAATACAAAGGTTGTGTTCCACTGCAAAACTTATCTGAAGACAATATCTTTCCAAATGGTCAGGATCCCCAGGTATTCCATCTACCGAACGGGTTGGTGAACGAAAATATTGCTGATTTTACGCCACATCCCCAAATTTTCAATTTCAACCGTTTGCTATGTTAAGAGGGGACAGCGGTAGTACAAGCAGGCCTTAATCTTACACAGAAGAAATTTGGATTGTCATTTAAATATACGAGCATGTAAAATTGTATTTCTTTCCACATGAAGTAACAACTTGCATAAAATAGTTATAATAATGATGAGCTTTTTGTATACAACATTATCGGCAATGTAAGGAATTTCCCGGAACTTTACACTTTTTGTTAAGCTCATTTGTAAGTTTTGTGATGCTTCATTTGTGTGCATGATGTTGAACACTACTTTTTTGAGGTGTGTTTGTAAAATTTTCCTAGGAATCAACTTCAGGTTGAATCCTAGAAAGTGTGAGCTGTTTAGTGGAATACCTCGAGTCGAGTTATTAGTACACGACACTGGCGAAGTCTGCACATTGTAGACGAAATACGCGTATCTGTCAAGATAAGCAATAAAGGTAGTTGGAATTAAATGGAAAATACTAATTTTTCTTCTCATTTTTAGTTCACTTCAGGTTGTTACATCCACCGTACGAGTGATTAAAGGAAGATATTGCTGATTTTACCCCGCTTCCCAAGTATTTTCAAATTAGGCCAATTTAGCTATGCTCGTAGGGGATTGCGGTAGACCAAATAAGCCTAAGCTGTTGTAAAATTTTGCTAGAAATCTAATGAAGGTGGTTGTATCCAACGCACGGGTTGGTGGACGAAAATATTGCTGATTTTACTTCATTTCTCCATATTTTCGAGTAATGCCCATTTAGCTATGCTCGGTGAGGTCTGTGGTAGTAAAACTAGGCTTGACAGAAACAGAAATAGACAGAAACATTCTATCTGGTACGAAGATATACTATATTCCAGGGATTTTTATGCCAGATTTATCTGGCACTGCCAGACTTTTTATCGACAAAAAAAACAAAAAGAGAATCCGGCAAAATGACAGACTTTTTGAAATTAGAACAGATTTAAAACAAAAGCGTCCACGCTTTTCATGTGCTCATATCATTTTCAGAGGTGCAAATAACAAATTAATGAACCTTGATGGACTAGTGTAAACAAGCCATCCCCCTTTAGGTTTTCACGTGGTTTTGACGTTTAGATTCGTTTACGCACTCATGTCACTTTGTCAAATTTAAGCTGGATTCCGCAAAATAACAAGAGCAACTATGTCATGTGTAGTTCTCGTGCACTGAAAACGATTCGTAGCTATTTTGTGCGAATAGGTTATCCGTTAAATATTTGGCATTGATCAAATAGTGTAATTCCACGCTTGTCTGTACTGAAGTATGCGAGTATACGAGTCAAAAAATGACTCGTTTTGGGACAACATTTGTGAAGGGCATATCAACATTTGTAAAACCTCTATGACCATTTTCAATTGAATCCTAGAGGGTTTGAGCTGTTTAGTGGAATACCTGTAACTAGAAATAAGAAGAAAAATTAGTATCTTCCATTTAATTCCAACTACCTTTGCTTATCTTCGACAGATACGCGTATTTCGTCTACAATGTGCAGACTTCTTCAGTGTCTCGTACTAATAACTCGACTTAGTTGGAATTAAATGGAACATACTAATTTTTCTTCTAATTTCTAGTTACATTTTCAATTGTTATATTTTTTTATATTTTACAGATATTTTTCAAAAACTAATGGCAACCCTGGTATATTCCTGAAAATAATAATCACAGCAGCGCACAGTGGGACGAAATAAAAAAAGTTGGACATGGGTATATGCAGTGAATCTATTAGGTGTGGCCCATTGATGTCTTCTACAATGTTTCTACATTTCTTGAGTACTTTATTTTTGTGTTAAAATATTTGATTTAAGGGGTGTGTATACATGTGGATATTGATGTTTAAACTATTTATGCTACTGATTTTTAAAAAAAGGCCAATTTATTAAATACGGAAGCTTATTTGATTATAGCAACGAAAAACAAGTCCATCCTTCTACTGCAAATCTTCCGATTTTTTATCATTGGTCTTCTGGTAGAAATACGACATCGTTCCTTTTGTACCTTTTGTATTTGCAGTAGAACGATGGCCTTTTTTTGCGTTATTATATTCAAATAAGCTTTATTATCTAATAAATTGGCCTTTTTTTCTTTTTAAACATTAATAGCAAGTCTAAATATTTATTCAAAAAGAT
This sequence comes from Aedes japonicus, assembly GCA_034211315.2. Taxonomy (NCBI): domain Eukaryota; kingdom Metazoa; phylum Arthropoda; class Insecta; order Diptera; family Culicidae; genus Aedes; species Aedes japonicus. The sequence continues at coordinate 18,628 of JASCZW010014274.1, forward strand.
GAAAAAATCACTATATATGCAACATAATATAATAAGAAGCTTAGTTACTTTTTTGAAAAATTGTTAAGTGCCCTCTTGGACCCCCTTATAATTTGTACATCATTTTGAAGGGTATCAGTTGTTGAATAAATTAACGTTAAGTTTAGCTGCTAATACCTGCTAACCTGTAATCTACACATCCTCGAAGATGCATTCAAACCGATGTAAATCCTTTAAATTAAGAGATAATGATTAGTTGTCTTCTACAAAAAGTGTATTTTTTAAATACCTAAAACTTTGTAAAACATTTGAATAATGTGAAATTTCAAATAAAAAAGTTATGATAAAAAACGAGTTTACAGGGGGTATCGAATTCTTCATTCCTTTTTCACCCCACAAGTTCGTCCAGTTAGGAGATAGCAAGTTTTTGTGTTCTACAAAGTTTCATGAATTGACTCATTCTACAATGTTTCCATACATGGTTATTGATTTGAACCAGAAATAAAAAAGTTAATTTATTTATCCAAGTGTATACACCCCTTAAATCAAATTTATTAACACACAAATAAAGTACTCAAGAAATGTAGAAACATTGTACAAGACATTAATGGGCCACAGCTAATAGTTTCGCCACAAATACCTATGTCCCACTTTGTTTTATTTCGTCCCACTGGTTATAATTAAAACCGTTTTCTTTCACTGAACAGCATTGTCAAAGACATAAACTTGCTATCTGGTCAACATACCAAGATATAGCACAATCTTGATAAAAAATAGCGCAGTAGCGTCGCATGGTGAAGAGAATCCTAAACTGTTTGGCCGTAGAAAAAGGCCTTGACCTATTGAATAACTTTACATTCTATGTGCGAGTGCTGAAAGGTTAAAAAATTATAATTTAACGGTTAATTGATACATTACTAAAGACTGTATTTGATGAAATTCGGACACACAAAATAGGTCACCCAAAATTTTCCTTGAGCCCGATTCTTTTCAAACTTTCTGGAAATAAAGTACTACTAAATGGTTAAGTTTTGACATGATTGGTTTATTGAACCTCTTCTCCCAACCCAAATGCCTTGACCCCTTTCATCAAATTTTGGGCAATGATAGGACCGATTTGCTTACTTACTTTTAACCACACTTTCTTTGGTTCAATTTCATTTTCTATCAGTTTTGGAGTTTTAACGAGCTTTGCCTTCATAATTGCCCAAAATTTTTCAATTGGGCGAAGTTCCGGAGTGTTTGGAGGGTTGACGTCTGTTGGTACAAAAACTACATTATTATCTTTGTACCAGTCTAAGACGGGCCGGGCATAGTGGCAAGATGCCGTCCGGCCAAAACAGTGTCGGGCCATCGTGAGATCTCAAGAAGGGCAGAAGTCGTTTTGGAGGCATTCGTCCTTGTAGATTTGTCCGTTGACGGTCCCAGAGGTGATGAAGGGCTGACTCATTTTGCCACATCCGCAGATCGCTTGCCAGACAAGGAATTTTTTGGCGATTTCGACAGTTTCTTCTTCCGTACACTCTCCGGAACGGCCAACTTAGAGGTGGCGACGTAGTGTTCCTGTCTGGCATTTGTTTGGTGTCGGCTTTAATGTAGGTCTCATCGTCCATCACAATGCAGAACGGTTTGTGAGCCACTCCCTGTACAGTTTTCTTGCACGAGTTTTGGCCACCGAGTTCTGTTTATCGCTCCGGTTCGGTGCCTTCTGGACCTTGTACACATGTAATCCAGAACGTTTCATTGTTTTCTGCACACAAACAAACTGAAACTTTCGCCTTTTCCTAACATCCCTGATCGAAATGTTGGGATAACGCTTAAATTGGTTCAATACCATCCTGGCCTTCTCGAATTTGATGTGCCACGTTTTTTGCCACTACCATTTTTTCCGCTTGGTTGTCTTACGGTCCTTGAACGTTTTGATCACATGAGATACGGTTGAATGTGCGATTCCGAGCTGTTTTCCGATCCATCGATGAGAAGCGTTTGGGTTTTCGAAGTGAGTGCCCAAAATTTGTTTGGCGCACTATTTCTTCATTCGAAGCCATCACTGGAAATCACTCGACCGATTTTCACGAAACTCATTACACAATTGACACAACACAATGAAATACATTCAGTTAAAATTTCAATATTTTTTACCCACACGCTTAAAAGTTAGGAACAAGTGCGTGTGTCCAAATTTCATCGAATACAGTCTTTAATTATGTTTTTATTGCATACAGTGCGCCAAATATAAATTATAAAGTATTGAAATTGCAAACATCTTTCCAACAGCATGGGATCCCAGTAGTGAACAGCAATTTCTGCTAGAACCAAAGATGGGAAGAGAAAGCATTGATAGGTCCGATAGAGCTCGGCAGGTTCTGAAATTGAATAGTTTTGAAATTGAGCGTATGGCTTTTGTCGGGCAGTATTTCCGAAGCAAGCAACAGACTAACATAACCTTCAACCTTCCTACCGGGTTTCGCCAGAAGTTGTTAAGCGTAAACAGCGACGAGAAAAAACATTACTGGTACAAATGCGAAGCTGTGTTTGCAAAACCTCTGGTTGGAAATTGATTACTACTGGGATCCCGCTTGATGTTGGGAAGATGTTTCCAATTTCAAAACATTAAAATTGATATTCAGTTCCAAAATTGAATTCCAGAGCTTTATGTACCTGTATCAAGCTAAAATTTATGGGGCTTAAGGCTTATCCCAAAACTACTACGTTTTTCATTTGAAACTGACTATTACCTTAGCATGCCCAGCATGAAAAATTGCTTGGAATTCCCCATGCATCAAATGCGTTGAAAACTGTTTTGTGCTCTTCCATAAATGAGACAGATTTTCAATTGAATGTTTTGAAGAACCACCCTAAATTTGGCATAAAGTACATGAAATTAATAATTTATTCCCGCTAATTTCGCAATCTGACCCAGTGTGCATTGCACTATGGTCCAGATCACGAATTTACGAGAAAGCATGCTCCGCGCCTAAACTTGGAAACTTTACAGCGAAGTGCGGTTCTACAACATGTGCAGTTCCCCGACGCGGATCTTGTATCCACTGAGGCCCATTTTTTGATGTTCATAAAAGTCAGGGTGGTCCCCATTTTCACGGAAATACAAAAACTAACTTTCTTATTTGCAGAAATAGACGTTTACACCCTAAAGCAAAGTTGTAGTGCAAAAAATTTAATGGAATTTTTATGCATAAATTTTTTTGTAGTTTGAAAATTGACCGATTTAGAGCAATTTTCCCTTATCAACTTAGGGTGTACCAGAAAAAAATGGTTTTTTGCCCTCACTTTTTTAATCTCACTTTCCACCGTAAAGTTGTGTTCTGAGGAGTTTTAGAAACTTTAAAGAGACGCGTACTTTGGCATACAAACGTTGCCGCTAGCTTTAACCAATCAATAGTTATTGAAATTTTTCATAAAAAATACGTCCTTTTCAAATGTTGATTTCTTTGATTGGGGCAAACACAAAAAAAAGTTAAAGACGTCATTTGTAAGGAAAGTTCATATTGTTTAAAATATATGAAAACTAGAGATATATTATTTCTGTATCTCGAGAAAATTACATTTGAATCTGGGATAGTTTTAGAAGAAAAACTTCAATAACTATTGATTGGTTGCAGCTAGCGGCAAAATCAATATATCAAAACACGCGCCTTTAAAATTTCTACAACACGTTTGAACAAAATTTTACAATGGAAATTGAGATAAAAAAGTTAGGGCAAAAAAACATTTATTATGGTACACCTTATGTTGATAAGGGAAAAATTAGCTCTAAATCGGTCGATTTTTGACACTTAAAAACTACCAAACTACAAAAATGGTGGTGGAACTTGAAACGTAAACACAAGGCCCATTTTTTTTTATGTTGATTAAAATAAAGTGAATCTGTTCACGGAAATACAAAACTAACTTTTCTTATTTGCAGAAATAGACGTTTACATTTTGGCAAAGTTGTAGTATGAAGAAATTTCATGGAATTTTATTTGTACATTTTTGCAGCTTGAAAATTGACTGATTTAGAGGCCTGAGAGCTTAAACCAATCAATAGTTATTGAAGTTTTTCTTCTCAAACTATCCCAGATTCAAATGTAATTTTCTCAAGATACAGAAATAATATATCGCTAGTTTTCACACATGTTAAACAATATGAATTGTCCTTACATATGACATCTTTAATTTTTTTTGTGTTTGCCCCAATCATTGAAATCAACATTTGAAAAGGGCGTATTTTTTTATGAAAAATTTCAATAGCTATTGATTGGTTAAAGCTAGCGGCAACGTTTTTATGCCAAAGTACGCGTCTCTTTAAAGTTTCTAAAACTCGTCAGAACACAACTTTACGGTGGAAATTGAAATAAAAAAGTAAGGGTAAAAATTTTTTTTTCATGGTGCACCCTAAATTGATAACGGAAAATTGCTCTTAGTCGGTCAAATTTTTAGCTACAAAAAAAAAATATGCATAATAATTCATTAAATTTTTTGCGCTACAACTTTGTCTAAGAATGTAAACGTCTAATTCTACCAAATAAGAAGGATTGGTTTTTTGTATTTCCGTGAAAATGGGGTTGCCCCTAATTTTATGAACATCAAAAATGGGCCTTAGTGATACGAACCATGTTGTGGAACTTCACTTTGCTGTAAAGTTTCAAGTTTAGGCGCTGGGAGCATGTTTCCTCGTAAATTTGTGATCTGGACCATGGTTCACGGTGTGCATTGGTCACATCTGG
>JASCZW010014275.1:0-23319 GCA_034211315.2 Aedes japonicus
AGAATGTTTATAAATCTCTACCGATTTTACGGTTGACCCTTGAAATAACAGATATTTTCATGTTGTTTTTTTTATATTATAAAACACTCAGAAATATATCATTTTGTTTTGATGAAACACGTAAAAATAAATTTTTCTTGATTTGTCCCTGCGAGGGTCTCCAACGATTTACATTTACATAACATTTACATAACATACTGAAAAATTAACAATGAAGGATTGAAATTGCTTCGGATTTTTTTTTTTTGTAAAATAAAGAATCATTGTTCCGCAATATTTGCGCCACACGTGCATTGAACCGATGGGGACGCATGATGGTTCACAATATCACTCCATCGAGTCACAGAAACTGTGGCAATGATCTTTTGTTTAGAAAAACAATGGCATCTCAAAAACTACTCGTTCGACATCGCCTGTGATTGTAGGTACACTCAGTAGCAAAAAAAAGCCGAGCAAAATTTTTAGCATTAGCGTGGATGGGAACCCACGTAGTCTTCAGTAAATATCAAAGGAAAAGGGAAATGAATAGTCGGAGAGAATAGTTGAACAGAAAGCCCTGTTTGGTGCACAGAACAAAAAAACAAAGTATTAAAAAAATAGTCGTTGGGAGCATCTAATCTAAAAAGGTTAAGTGATGCTCCATTTCTCGTCAAACGGTTGGGACCTAAGCATTAACTAAAGTCCTAGCCCTATATGGCTTATGGTTATAGCGCCATTACTCGCTCTCTGAAAAGAGAAGAATGTCTGAAAGTAGAAGAACGGGGGATGAAAGAATACGTATCTGATTTCTTGGAAGTGCTATATCAAAGTAACATCTCCCTATGATTTGCTATAATTTGAAAGTCGGCTGTCGTATACCGCATATATTTAAATTATAATTTATGAACAATGAAAGAATTGCCACGCCAATGAAAACTGCACCTCCTGTCGTGTCCCTTAACTACTTGATGTCAGGCGTCTACAAACTGTTTCTAGCCTCGTCTAAGCGTAAATTGCGGGAAAGCCCACCGGTAGCACTTCTTTCATTCTGAGTTCCTAAATGGGCCCCTCCGCATCCCACAAAACCACAATACTTATGGCCACGGTCTAGAAGTCCACTGCATAGGAAATTCTATGACACAGTTCAAACTTCCACCTCAAATTGAATATTTAATTTTTTCAAAATTGAATAAATCTATCTATGATTAAATTTTTAGTGATTTGCGGCCCAACCCGCCAATATCACACTCAACTTTAGTGCCTGTATACATGCGTGCTACGACGTGGCTATTAAATAGAAAGAGGAACAAGTGTGATATTATCACTACTTTGTGTGGCTGGACCTTTGGTTCTCCCATGAATGGTTCATTAGAGTAGAAGGTCATACAATGACATGACCTAGCGACATCTATCATAAATCAGCTATCTCCAATGAATCAATAACATGAGATTAGGCCCTCCCACCAGCGTCCAGGTACAAAATCCAGCCATGGAGAGGGACTAACCAGATGTGTTGATCAAATGTTGAAAGTATATCTAATAAAAATTGAATTTCAAATACTTGTGTAATATTCTTACTGAAAACTGGATGCGTCCATACTATCTGGGGCAGTCTTTAAGGCAACTGTAAGGATGCTGTTGGAGCCACTCCGAAGAGTAATCGTGGCTTTTTATTGGGAAGACAAGGAATTTTTCAACACTGCATGGAAACCAATTTGGATAATTGGTGATGATTTGTCAGGAGAAATTTAGGTGACCGGACAGAAGCTGATTTCCATTATCTCCGTTCGAAGCTGCATCTGTTCAATAAACCGTGAGTTTGAACATCAGATCTGAGATCGATGGGTCCAATGTGGATTGGCTATTCACGTGAAACCAAAAATTGCTGATTTTTGGTGAATAAATCAAAAATCTGAAATGGATAATATACATTTAAAACACTTTCTGCATTACGATTGAAAACTTCAAACGTTACGACGTCAAAGCGGTATATGAGAGTGAGACAGAGGTGAAGCTTGCCAAGTAAAGTAAAACCCAAGGTTGGGCCTGAACTACATCAACATATTTAGACCTTCAATTCCACATGTTGTATAGCCCAGGTTGTCTGGATCATCTATGAACATCTTAAATATAATACTTAGCTGAGTTTTGCTGGATCCTGTATACCATTTATGAGAAGCGAGCAGACAACCATTTCCATAACACTGCGAAGTCACGAACTGACACAGTCATCCGTCGAAGAAACATACGAATTGGGTCGATGAGCCACAGAAAATTTGCCCAAGTTAAAAAATGGACCGTTTTGTTCTCCGTGTTTTGTTCTTTGCGACTTTTTGATAATGTTTTTCTCCAACCACTCAGTCAATGTAAGCCCTGCTATAATTTTCACCATTAATAGAATGTTATTTTCACGATCCACAAAATTCAACGACAACGACTATTTTTTTTATCGAATAGAGAACGCGACCGGTTTTGGTTCGGTTGACTTCCAAAACATTGCTTCATCACAGTTAATTTCAAAAACTACTTTGGATACTACTGTTAGTTGTAATATCAGTATTTTTTATAATTTTCAATTTGCTGTTTTGCAGCGAAAAAACAAACGTCACGTCCGCTCACATGCATAGCCTCCTACTTTCAGCAAAAAAAAAAGCCGAGCAAAAAAAACGCGTTGTTCAACCTACTGTAACTTTGTCAATTATCAATAAATTCGGCTGAAATTTTGACAACACTATAACTAATGTTTGACCTTATGTGGTCAAATATTTATGTTGATGAAATTTATAAATTTGAAGTTTTCATTACATATTTAAAAATATGTCATTTTTGGACATATCACCTTCAAAAATCCGTATTTCTGTGAAAAATTTAGGCAGCATATTAAAAATTTCTCAATGACGTAAAACAATACAAAGATTATTATGGACAAAATTTGAACTGTTTTCATCAAGTTGTTTGGACTACAGCTGGCGTCAAAGTTGACGCTCCAACATGAGAATTTCCCTTTTTCACCCGATATTTACCATGCTAAACTATCGGTTCAAAAACAAAGCCGAAGCAAATTCATCTTATTAATTCGGCCCAAACCTATATGATAACAACGGCTCCGCTTTTTTTTTGCACCGGAGAAGGGTCTGGAGGATCTGGAAGAAGAGCCGTTATACCATACTGATCCAGATCCGGGGCTCACTCAACAATCGACATCTTCCTCACCAACATAGGGAACAACATCGCCCATGAACCAGGAGCTTAGCTCGGACCACTATCCGGTGGTGGCCGAAAGTGGATCCTCGGTCAACCGGCATCGAATCACCAGATGGAAGAGGTTCCGACAACACGTTGACGACATAATCGATTACGACATGCACCTTGAGTCGGTTGATGACATCGGAACGTCCAGTTCTAGAGTATCGAGCAAGCAATCTCCCAGGCCCGGGAGCAACATGTCCCAGTGATAGATCAGGTGAGCAATTTTGTACCCATTGATAGACTCACTAAAGAATTGATACAATAGCGCAACGCCACCCGAAGGCAACACCACCGAACTGGTCTGCATCCCTTTAAAAGTCATTGCAAACGGATGACCAAAACTATAAAGTCCAGAATGGTGGACCTCAGAAATAACATTTTTTTCGACAAGATCCGCTCTCTACCAGGCTGTGCAAAGGCGTTTCGGATTTTTTTAAAAACTAAACAAGGCCCATTCCGCCGTAGATCCCACTAGACAGCAATGGCTACAAGGATCACTTGATAACTCCTGCAGAGAAGGCTGGTGAGATAGGTCAACACTTCGTCAGCTCCCACAATATCGGACATCAGTCGTCAGTCCTCACTAAGCTGCCGTTAGTGAGCTTACAGACAACATCAAAGTCCCAACGACTTCTCGTTGGAGAGTTTCAGCGGACGAATTGTTGACCTAAATCAAAACGTCTAAAAACATGAAGGCCCCAGGTTTAGATATCATCATGAGCTTGGAGCTCAAGCAAATGAGTTCCCAATTTTACGTTCATCTGTCATCATCCAAGCCGTTTGAGAAACCGATCTACTGTTTTTTCTTCCATCTGCCGACGAATTCAACATCTTGCTCGACGAACAATTTGGCTCATTCAACAATTCACCAACTTAATCAGGTCATCAACATCCTCAGACGGAACAAGTCTGTGGCAAAATCGTCTGCCATGGCACTTCTAGACCACACGTTATGATGGCTTGGTGTACAAGTTTCAACGATACAATCTTCCCATCTTCCTGGTGAAGAAAATTAAAATTATTTGTCGGACAGGACATTCCGTGTTTCGCTGCATGGTGCAGTTTCCGATGCGCAAGAGATGTCCGCCGGCGTCCGCGGACATGGAGTCCACTTCTGTTGCAACCTATTCACCTCGGACATACACCCACTCCTGAAAATGGATCTCTGTCGTGGTTTGGCGATGATGCAGCAGTCTTCAACAATGGTAGGGTAGCGACGAAACTGCAACGAAGCCTGAATGTCCTGTTAGAATAGTTCACTGAATGGAAGATCTGTATCGACGAGACGAAGATCCAGGTCATCCTCTTCACACGCTCCAACTCTCCCAAACTGGAATTGACCTAAACAGCTGTTTAATTTGGCGTTTCCCTAGACAGTAAGCTGATCTTTAGGGAGTAGGTTGACAAAACTGTAAAATAAGTGTAACGTTCTGTTGATGCTACAGTACCCATTGATCAACAGAAGGTCTGCATTATCGCTGAAAAAACAAACTTGCTGTCTACAAACAAATCATAGTCCCGGTCATCGAGTACTGCATGCCCGTTAGAGAGTTACGCAAAACACATCACATGAAGCTTCAGCGTGTTCGGAATACGTTCCTCAGCATGATCCTTAACACCCATCTAAAGACAAGAACAACTGAAGTCAATCGTCTAGCCAGGATAAAGTTACTTGACGAGCGATTCAGTGAGTCTACCATTTTGTACAGAGCACGCTGGCTGACATCAAATCACCTAATCACAAGATCATCTGGTTCCTCCCCCTTAGGGTTTTCAAATTTTAGTTATAGTTGTAGGTTACATTTTAACAGACAACGCTCCAAGGGCTGATCGAAAAAAATAATTAAAACATAAAACATACAAAACTCATTGAACACATAATACAGTTAAACAAAGCTGAAGAGCCGATTGGGCTAGAACATTTAAAGTTGTAAGTTTAGTATAGATATAAAACTCGAAACGCGGATGATGTTAGAACACCATATTTTTTGTACGTAGCTTCATAGAATTCGTTGTTTTTTAAAGGGACAAATGTTTTTAATTCGATGCCTATACACATCAAACGTACAGCAACACTAACAAATTTCAGGAGGCAATGTATTTCACACATCAAAGCTGCTTCTTGAACAGCTACTCTATTAACTTTTTAAAGGGTGTCCACGATGAAATTGCTCTAACTTTTTAACCGTTGGGTAGAATTTAATGAAAATTTGGGTGGATTTAGTTCATAGTGCATTATTCACATCCTGCAAGTTTTGTCCTGTAATCAAAACTCGCGGAAATAGAGTCGAAAGAACAGCTCGTGCGTGATAAAATCTTGCGCATTCGTCACGAGCACAAGGATCTCTCGCATCGTTCCATCGCTAAAACGTTGGGAATTGCGAATTCCACGGTGTCGCGAGTGATTAAGCAGTTCGAGGAACGGTTGACCACCGATCGGAAGCCCAGAAGTGAAGGAAAAAGTATTCCGTACAGCACCAAAAATCACAACCGCGTAGTTGGGGCCTTCAACCGAAATCCGAACGCCTCCGTTCGGGATGTGGCTAAGAAGCTGCACCTAAGCCGAAGTTTTGTCAGAAGGCCAAAACTAAGGCTGGGCTTCGAACGTTCAAGGTACAAAAGGCCCTAATCGCGACGAGAAGCAGAACAAGTCCGCCAAAACCCGTGCCAGGAAGTTGTACCTCAACATGCTGACGAAAGTTGAATGCTGCATCATGGACGACAGAAACATATGTGAAGGCCGACTTCAAACAGATCCCCGGCAACCTGTTTTCACGGCCAAGGATAAGTTCCAGCGTTCCGGAGCATGTCCGCACTCAGAAGATGTCCAAATTTGCGAAGAAATTCCTGGTTTGGCAAGCCATCTGCACGTGCGGGAAGCGGAGTGCACCTTTCGTGACCAGGACACGATGAACGGACAGGTGTACATAAAGAGTGCCTCCAGAAGCGGCTGCTTCATCTCCTGAAGGCCCACAACGTCCCAACAATCTTCTGGCCGGATTTGGCCTCATGCCACTACTCAAGGACGTGCTGAAGTGGTATGCGGACAATAAGGTCAATTTCGTGCCGAAAATGTTCAGCCCTCCCAACACTCCGGAGCTCCGCCCCATCGAGAAGTACTGGGCGATTATGAAGCAGCACCTTCTTAAACGACCTAAGGTAGTGAAGACAGTCGAGGAACTGAAGAAAGTATGGGTTTACATGCAAAAAACGGTTGATTCACAGGTTGTGCAGAATCTAATGCCCGGGGTTAAGGCCAAGGTGCGGGCATTTGCGTATGGACTGTAAATAAAATACAAGTAAAATGGTAAAATGAAGTTTAATAGTTATTCTCAATCCCTGAAAATTTGATGGCAATCGGATGAAAACTCGAATTTTGCAGAATCAATTTTGTGTGTGGCAATTTTATCGTGGACACCCTTTACTCTTGACTAATTTTATATCTTGACGATGTTATAACAACGGATATTTTTGTATGGTTTATTGCAAAATGTTATATATTTGTCATGGGAGACAAACAGACTATTTCTTTCACCTCGATGTTGATGATGTATTTGTTGTTTTTATGTATTATTGTAATTTAAAGTAGTGTATATTATTTTTGTGAAGTCTACAAAAGTTTGAGCCTCGCACGCGGTATACAGGTTTAAAGGACTTGTGTGATCCCTGACTGCTTACCGGTCAAATTTGTTCCCCCACCGACTAGCGAAGCGGGCGATCAACATCGATGGGAATGATGGGGTGAGGTGTTGCAATCAAATGCAAGTAGGGTTCAAGCCCAACTCAACCAATTCGAAACTTCCGGAGACACATATTCTACAGCGACACAAAACACGTGCTTATCCTAAACACATTTATTTACACCGTGAACATTAGTAGGAATTTATTCATTAATCTACACTTTACTTAAAATTAGGTATGTTAAAAATCGAACAAAATAAAACCGGCAGTTTGGCTAATGCCGTGTATAACGGTGGCTAGTGGATATTGTACTGGTCGTTGGTCAGTCTCATCCTGCTCAGCAGACCTTCCGAGATCCGAGGCGATGTTATCCGGCGATAGCTCTCGTGGAACTCGTCGCTCATAACAGCAGTCATTCAGCCTTCTTTATCGCTCCCGTGCGATTGGATGCTGCACTGATCGTAATGACGATGATGATGATCGAGAGATGGTGAGTGTGCTGCGATCCTCGGTTCGGCTAGCTCCACGCGAAGGTAGTGGACATTTGCATTGTTTCGCTTGACCGTCTGAGCTGGTGTTGTGATAGGTGTGTGTTGGCAGGGTTGTAGTTAAGGGTTCGTCATACTCTCCAACAGGACTTGCTTTTTGAATTTACAATACAAAATGTTAGCCTTTGATGCTTGAGAAGATACCATGGCTGATTGACGGGGAATTCCATGCCAATTTTGTTGTGGTTGAAAGTAAAAGTTTGGCAAGGGTCGATCCAGGATTTTTTCGGTTTGGACATTTTCTCTATTTCCCTGGTTGGGGATATCCTCCCCAAAACTAAGCTGGTGGCGCCATTAGTGTTGGAACTGCATTGGCTCTGTAGCGGGCAGGGACGGATATTGGCTTGTCTTTTGATAATGTCCTTATATGGGATTCTGCGATTTGAATTGTAATATGATTTCCTGATCGCTGGGAAAACTTGCGAGCATCTGTGGTTGGCATCAATAGCTTTTCACAATTATATCGCTGTAAAGCAAATGAACAGTTTTGGAAGAAGTTTACATCTGTAGATGAAATAAGTTCGTTTTTAGTTTTGCATAACTGGTTGAATTATTTTTATATAAATTATCTTATAGATAAGTCGTCTAGCTCAAACCTTGGTAGGGGTAAGTGAATCCTGCCTGATCCTAAAGTTTGCACGATTTCTGTTCGATAAATACCAAATATTTCTTAAAATCATGTTTCGATACAGAAAATAACTAAGGGTCATTTAAAGTTTGCAACCGCAGCCCGCTGGTTGCTGGCATGTTATAATTTCCCTTCTACAGACATATTCTTATTATGGAAGCGGAACCTATGCTCACCATAGTACATATATTCATCACATTCTGCAGTCATCTAACTTGAAACGCAAATAGATGTTTAATCTCTCCAATAAATGGACGCAGTTATCAAGAATGTATAATCCTGGCAAATAAAACTAAATCTTGAATATAATTAAAAGCCACAGAAACGTTTCGGAGACTTAAATTTCGTAAAAATTATGAGCAGTCAGATTTCAACACAATTTCTTACCTTTGCACTACAAATTCGTCGTATTGATCTAACCGTACTATGGAATATACTCGAGCCAGACTATTTTATTGTTCCATAGATTAAATAAATAATAACATACTTCTTATTGTAGAGTTTTTCAATATTTACCGAGAAATAAAATTCCACATTTAACAATATATTTCCATATCTGTTGGTTTGGCGGCACTGCTCACATACTGTATAGCACACACATCAACGCTATTGTGCGTGCTCAATCATTCATAGAGCATTCTATGCCCAACCAATGGTGGTAGCAATGAACAGTTAGCAATGGAAGAATATCAAACAAACCCTTCCATTTTGTCTTGGTTCTATGCATGCTACCCAACACATGTGAAGTACTATCAAATGATTTACTTCATTTTTGGGAGTAGTAGTGAAGAGCGTTAACTTGTTTGTATTTTTTTCTTGATTAAAATCAGTACGATTAACATATGTACACAGATGGGATTAATGTTTTTCGTGATATTATTAATATAGGTACATAGCAGTGGCAACTTTTCCGTATTAAATTGGAAGAAAATGATCAGAATCGAATGTTTTGTGTGTTGCTATACGATTAACGGTAAGTGAACGAATAAATTGTGAATAACTTCTGTACTCAATGTTCGGTATTCAGTGCATATTCATCGATTTCCACTGGAGGTCTGCTTATTAAGCTCAAAATAGGTTTCGCTCCCCTATTAAAAGTTGTTCAATGTTGATAATGTTCTCTCCAAATTCCAATCAGTGTTCAGGGTTTTTTCTAGTGGAATTTTAATGAATTTGCTGGCGTTTACTAGTGATAGATTGAAAAAGTGATTAAAAAAGATTTATATTTTTTTTTTTCAAAGTATTGATCACTGAAGCGTTTTATTAAATTTTCTTAGTTTTCCAATGACACAAGTTCTACTTAGGGAAGGTTACGCAGTGAAGGATGACGTACAATGCAAAATATTTTGAATTAATGTGCTTTTTAAGGCAAGACATAACATTTGTGATTTTTGAAAAAAAAAATTTAAAAAATCTTTTGCCAAAGAATGAGATATTGACGCTCACGTATTCACTTTTCGTGACAATCGCAATTAGATATTTTTTAAATTATACCGCAGAAAACAAAGGGGTAGTCCTACGTTGAAAAGTGAAACATCCCTTATGCTGATATAAATCATTCCAAGTCCACTTTTAATTAATATTATTAATTACCTTGTCTTCCTAATAAAAAGTCACCATCCTTTCTTCTTTTAGCATTTCTAGCTTATTGCTTCAACAATTCGCTAATTGCTTGCACTCAACTTGTGTTCCCAGTGCACTTCCACAGTTATTATAATTGAGCTCTTTCGATGCCAGGTACCATTTTTGCATTAGTATGATAGTGTGGCAAGTACAATCAGACCCTATGACCAGGGAGACGAGAAATTTTCCAGACCAGAAATCCAGACCGGGAATCGAACCCAGTAACCTTCTGCATGGTTATGCTTTGTAGCTGCGCCTTTAATGACTGAGCTAAGGGAGGACCCCCACTTTGTGAGTGGCCCCGATACCATTCTGATTGTAGGTGTACATCGCACCAAGTTGGCTTATATGCGTTAATAAACCTGTTTATGAGAATCGATTGCGTGGCGTTTGTTTTCGTATCTTTCTTCAAGATTTTGCCATGCGTGAGTGTAGTTGACTTGTTGATTGTCTTGGCATCGATCTGCCCTGTATCACTGCCAACCAGGGCTTTATCCAGGTGGTACTATTTTATTGCAGGTAGATTGAGACCCTTGTCCACTATATCCTTGAACATGGGCTTGAACTTTGGCCAGCTCTCATACCGGCCATCAAATGTAGGGATGGGCATTCGAGGTGGTTGATGAATAACCACCGGTGCTTGCCGATATGAAACGAAATTCGTCCGAACTGCAGCAGCAGCAGCTGCCTTAATATTATCGATTCTAGTAACTTGCTCCTCAAGCAAGCTAGAATCGATATCGTGGAGGTTTTCGTATTTTTCGTACACCTCATCCTGTTGATCACGATCTACAGCCAAAACCATGGCAAAAATTTGATCGTGAACATTTTCGTTATCTTCCTCCAACTTCCTAAGAATCAGCCTTGGTTAGCAGGACCACATCTTCTTCATTTGGGTGGAGAGCATTAAGAATTCGTGTGAGATTACCTTTAGCTACGCCACGGTGGTGGACGAGCTTCTTCAGCTTTTCCTGCTCCATGGAACTTATCTTCTCTGCCAACTGTTTTTACTTCTTGTCGTTTTTGCTCAAACGAGTGGTGGAATCCAGAGTATCCTGCCTAAGTGCAAAACTACCTCCAGAGGCTCCGGATCCTCGTTTCGACACACTTTTTTCTTCCGGCATGCTATCGTGGACACCAAGTCAAGCCTTATGCTCGACGGTGTTTGGGGACATAGCCAAATCTATGCTCACGGAACTGCATGGACCTCACTGACGTTCATATAGCGTTTCCCTATGTGTGCATCACAGCAAGCAGCCGTTAGGTGATGCATTGTCATAAATTAATTTTCCTTCGCAACGTTACAGACTGGAACAACGCAAACAGCGGATATCGTTCTCTACGGTTTCGATTTTTACGGTATGCATTAAGCTTTTGCCACAAAACCCTGGAGAAGATATGTGCACAAAGTACAGAAACGTCAACCGAAAAATGAACATCCAACGTTCATTCCATTTTCCCCACCACTGGAAAGCCCATTTACATTTTACCGAGCAAATCAAAGCACAGATTGTACCACCCTAATTTCATATTCTAACCAGCATTATGTCCAACAACAACAAGCATAGCATCACATCGCAGCCCGTCGGATGTCTCGCAACGAAAGAACAGCCATGAGCGCCAACTTTCACCCACCGCAATCCCCCCACAAAACATGGCAACGACTTTGACTACACCGACTGACTGACTGTGGACCCCATTGACTATTGGCTTGGCTGCAGCTGCCAACGGTGCTGGTCCCACTTGGGGGGAAGTGGCAAGCCAGAAAAAGGACTTCTATTCAGTACTGCGCTGGAACTCGTCGGAAGCGGACGTTTTCTGCTCTCTACGTCGTGTGGATCGGCTCTTTTTTCGCTGCGTTCCAGTAATCAGTCATCGTCCCCGACCAATTGTGATTATGTTGAATCTCGGATCGTCGCCCGTGTGTGAATCATCTCCGTAGGCCTTCGGGCACCCATTGTCCTCCTCAGACCAACAACAGAAGGCTAGAAAGACGACTGACGGAAAAGTGTCATATTCGTGAAAAATCGCGCCGTCAGCAATTTCCAGTGGCGCGCAAAATAATAAAAGGCTTGCAAATGTGGTGAAAGTGATAGAGAGAGAGAACGAGACGAGCCTCTCTCCGCCCGTCCCTTCGATTTCTTCTTTCTTCGGGTTGGCCTCTTTTGTCCTTTCGAACCCGCAACCATAAAGAGGACATTCAACGTGTGATCGTCGCTTCGATTGTCCACCCCACGGAAAACCGGAGTGCGCGGAAGTGGCGGGAAAAGGCTATAATGTTTTTTTTTTTCTTCGCCTTCTTCTTATTCTGCACATCAACATTGGAATTAGTAGCGAAGGAAAAAGTCGCTTTTTCGGCTGACATCAAGTTCAACAAAGGATTATCACAATAGTCGGCTGCTGATCGCGCGGTGGCGGCTGAACCGGAATGGCAGTGTAGAAATGTGGGGCTAAGGGAAGACGGAAGAAAAAGAAAAACGTTTTCCTAAGTGGTTAAGAAAGGCGGAAAATTTTTACTTTCACGCGTGAAGCGCTACACAAATCGTTCGGGAGTTTTGTTAAATGGGTCGTATGGAACGCCGGTGAATAGTTTACGGGGAAGTCGGTACTTATACGGAGAATGTTCGCTGTGAATTCAAGCTGAATTGATTGCTATGTGAGGAAGTGAGTAATGGCTTCGGGTGGAACTGTTTGAATGGATGGAATTTGATTGTAACTAAAACGTTTGAGTGGGAGGTACTCATTTAAGGTAAGCATAGAAATATTATACATATGAGATACACAGAAAAAAATAATGAATATTAATATTTGCGTGATATTTGCCTCCGTTACGCCTTGTTCAGACTACAGAGTTATAACATGTTATAACGGTTGTCAAACAATTTCAACAATAAATGCGTCATCAAGATAGGCTTACAACACGTTACAACTGCTCGGAACATGTGTAAACTTTTTCATCGAAAAATGTGAATGTGCAACTCATTCGGCTTCATTTTGAATGAATTAGAAATCACAACTGTACCAAACTTACTGCGTATAAAGAAAATGGGTCAAGATAATAAACCACGTAGGTATGCTTAGTTTAATTTGCTTGGTTGTGTTGAGTTGTCCCGACAAAGTCTGAACGGATAATTGCTGGCACCCTGTAGATAATAAAGAAAATTACATGATATTTTTATACTGTGTATGTAATGGCAAACGCATTTTGGCTGCACACCAGTGCCGGTAAAAATCAATTCATCTGCTCTCAAATGTGCTTAAAATGACGACAACCTTAACGAACAGATCAACTATCCCCGTGAATTAGAATTTTGAAATGACAGTATTCTCTTGATCACAGCAACCGCTGAGTTTCGAAGTCATTATTTGTTTTTTTTTTCATTCGTCGATGGATGTTCATTATCGCCTGTGCTGTTGTCAATATCAGTATTCAATTTCATCTAGGTGGGGATGATTTTGAGTATGAAATGAAGAAACAATATTTGTTTCTTTTTGATGTAGAACAAGATGTGTAGTTTTTTAGGCGCAGATCGTTAGAATACAATAACTACACACAGAAAAAATCTGAATCTTCTGTGATGTAAATATCAGAGCATGTGAGTTGTTTTCATTTCACACGAAGCAGCAACTTGCATGAAAGAATTTTAACAGAGACGAGGTTTTCCATACCACATTATCGACAATGTAAGGAACGTCCCAGAACTTTACACTATTAACAATTTAGATGTGAATGTTTTGTGACGCCACGTTCATGTGCATGATATTGAACAGAAATTTACACTATTTAGCTGTTTTAGTTTACAATTATGATAATAAAGGGCAGTAAGACTCTGCAATTGACACTATTCAAAATAATATTTTTTAATGAATTGATAATTACTTTTTGATGTTTGATGATCACTTGTGATTTTAACAAAGCTCCATTGGAAACTTAAACTCTAATGTGTATTAAGAAACGAGTAGTCATAGAAGCATAATTGAATGATATTGGTCAAATATCTGCGCCTACACAGAAAAAATTAATTAATTTTGAAAAGCGCGTAAAGTTTCCCCTCGTTTATTTCCAAGCAAAAGGAGGCGTAAACAACGCAATAGGTCGTAGTTTCTGCCAAATCTAGCAGTCCCTTTATGTGCATTAGATAACGCACAAAATTCAATGTTTCTTTTTATCTGTGAAGCTACTGAGAGGAGCTATAGGAACCGAGAACTTGATGGCAGCCGCAGCCATGAGCAGCAATTAGATAAGTTAACTCGAGAACTTAGATAAGTTAACTCGAGCTGGCCACGAGTAATTGGTGCCCCACTTACTAACACCATAAAGCAATATATTGCAAATAACAATTTAAATTATAGGCTACGCAAAGTGCCACCGACGTCTGAGCCTCATAAATAAACGAACTATTTAAAAATAAAGGAAGTGATATCTTTAAATAGTTCGTTTATTTATGAGGCTCAGACGTAGGTGGCACTTTGCGTCGCCTATAATTTAAATTGTTATTTGCAATATAAACACTGCTACACACTGAGAAATTATTAATTTTACACGAGTCGTTATTCATCTCTGTGAAAACTCGGGGAATGTTATTGGAGTTAATTGGGTCTCATGAAACTGATACATTCGCAAAAGGTCACAAAGTGTGTTTGATTGAATTTATTTTCCCATCTTTTTTAACTCATTCCTATGTTCTAGACAACTCTTGCATGTGTTGGTCTCAGTGAACAGTTTACATGACATTTTAGTAGCGTATATCTGTTGTTGATTTTCGGTAAACAGAAACATTTATCATGGAATCGATGGCAGTCGTTTCTGCCGGTAAGGATTGTTCCACTGTTTTTATTTAAATTTGATTTGTGAAATTTTGTGTTAAGTAAACAGAATACAGGTATACGTCGATAAAATTCATTATTTGATAATTTTGTGATGCTCTATGTCATCCAAACTGTCCTTGAGGTCAGATCAACAGTTGTAACAGTAGGTTATTGAAGTATGTAAAGGGACAGTATGTTTGAACAATATTTATTGAATAGTTGATGTTCCAACAGATGTGATGCGACAATCTGAGGATATTCTAGGTAATCCAAACTGTCCTTAAATACAAAACATAAGATCTACAGTTGTGACATTTCTGCATAACTCATTAACTAACCAAGCAAATTAAACTAAATTTGGCATGTGGGGTTTTTGGAGACAGGATTTTTTTATGGTAGTTCAACGCCCCTTCCCTTCTGGAGCAGTGGGGCTCTCAAACAACTGAAACACAAATTTCTGCATAACTCGAGAAGTAACCAAGCAAATGGAACTCATTTTAGCATGTGGAGATTTTTGGAGGCCGGATTTTTTTTCTATGATGGCTCAAGACCGCTCTCTCCTCTGGAAGATGGGAGGGGCTTTCATACAAATGAAAAAAAAATTCAACCAAACTACAACATATCCAACAACTCATAAATACGATGAGGACCTCTTAAATCACCTTGTTGATCATACAAAACATTAAGAGCTGTACGCAAGAATAGTTTGGCGTATCGAGATATTCTGAGAACACTGTAATTTGACTTTAATTGTGCAATGGCGTTACATGGAGCTTTTGCAACTCATAAGTACGATAAACACCTTGTAAGAAACCTTGCAAAACATCAAAACTAAAATCATCTGAACTCAAGAATGGTTTAGAGTACCATAGATATTCTGAGAATGCTGCAATATGACTATATTTGTGCAATGATATCCCAAAGAGCTAAGTATGATGGTGATCTTGTAAATCACCTGTATGTTGATCATGCAAATATCAACATATGAACTCACGAATAGTTTGGAGAACCGTAGATAATTTGAGAATACTGTAATACCTCTGTAACTCTGTTAAGATTTTCTTTGTAGCGTTTACAGCTAAGAAGTACGGTCAAAGCACTCTAAACCTCCATGTAGATCATGTACAACATCAAAAACTGAACTCACGGACAGTTTGTAACAACTAGGTAATTGTGTCCATATCCATACCTTTCCAATATTTTTACTAGTTAAAAGAGTTACTGTTGAACAAGTTTGTAGAACAAAGTTCCTCTGTTTCTCTAAAAACCGAATTGAATCTGTATTGCCTTTTGAATGGGTTAAAGTGCACTAAATTACCATAATTTTGAGTAACGAGGGTATCGAAAAGTAGTTAGCAATAGGTTTTAGAAGAAAAAAGTTAAAAAAAAACATATTTTAACTTCAGTTTTTAGTTTATTTAAGAAAAATAAACCGTTTCTCGCATTTTACTGTTTATATTGGTAAAAATCTTAGTTTCTGTAAAACGCCCGCACTTTGGGCTTGACATTCTTCATTAAATTCTGTGTAGTTGCTTTTGTGACTTTCCTGGTGGTTGCTGTCCAGTTTTTCTGAAACTCCTGCATGTTTTGGGACATTGTGCCCTCCTTTCGGAAATGCCACTTGATAATCGCTCAATACCGTTCAATTGACCGAAGATTCGGACAGTTCGTCGAAATCATGTCCATATTAAGGAATTGTACATTACTGTTTGTCAACCATTGTTGAACCGAATTAGCGTAATGAGCGGAAGCCAAATCCGACCAGAAGAGAGGAGAAGCCTTATGCTTTCTGTACAGTGGCAGCACTCTCTTCTTTAAACATTCAACCTGGGCGTTAATGTCAATGTACCGTATGGACCTCCCAACAAACATCGGTATTGAATTGAGCTTGTTCAAGCAAATTTGGAGAAGCTATTCAGCTGTTTCTTCTAGAATAGCTGATTAGCTTCTCCAAATTTGTTTGAACAAGCTCTAATTCAACACTGATGTTTGTTGGGCTTGGCAAACCACAGGTACAAATCGCCTACACCTTCGGCCCAATCTTTCTCATCACCATTGTGGTGTCAGCGCCGTCCAGGTCCTGGTCCACCGATTTCGTATAAAACTCCGGTCCGGGCAGTGCTCGCGAATCTTACTTGGAGTAGGTTCAGGGCTGGTAGCGGATTTATGGGTAAATAAAAGTGACTTTAGTGACTAAAATAACAAAAATAGTGACCAAATAGTAACTAAAAAGTGATTTCCCAATTTTAGTATTTTTTTAAATCTTTTATACATTTGATGTATAAGTACAGTAAAAAGGAGCTAAGTGATCACCCCTGTTTGCAAACATGACTAATGCTGCGACGCAGGATCACTTTTTGGGTTTTTTTTTTGTCAAGAAGTCTGTAATCAAGCGACTTTTTTTCCTCCACGGCCTCCTGCATTTGGTCCGCAGTTCGTTTTAGCCAAGACGGGCAGTGCTGTGCATTTTCATGACGGTCATTAGAACTCACGAATAATGGTAAAATACTGTGTCACTCACAAACAGATTGATCTCATTTGACCGTTTGTGATATGAAGAGAGTAGAAAAATCTATCACTCACTAATTATCTCTGAGAACGATATGCAAGACAAATTATTTTCAGCATAATGGGTGTTAACCTCTGGCAATTATTGCCCAATTTTAATTCTTTTGGCACCGTTAGATTAAAAAACTCACCTGCTTCATGGATATTGTCGGCAATGTCCGTTTGGATTTATCTGGTTCCCGGAAATCCAAGTTGTCGGGGCTGTGGTCCGGTACGGAGACACTATTTGGGAATTTCAATTGCATTTCCCGGGTCTTTGGAATAATTCCTACAAGCTATTTCTATTTTATTGTGGATCATATGCCGACTTGTTCCTGGAACGGCCATTTTGTAACAGGTTCCCCTGGGGTCTCAAATGGTCATGAATATATTCAGAAGGAATCCTTGGCAATATGGGTATCAAAAATCGAGAAATTTCTCCAGGAGGATATTTCTTAACGTTTTGTGGCTATCTTATAATTTGTCCTCGGAACGGTCATCCCGGAACAGGTTCCCGTCGGGTCTCGAGTGGCGATGAACAAAACTAGCCAAAAAGTATTGATATATATCCTACTGAAGAAATTTAATGAATTTGACGGTAGAAACAGCGCTACTAGCGATGACCATCATGATCATCTGTTTACTAGAGAAGTAAAATGACAGTCAATTTCCATGACGGTATATTTCTAGGATTTTTTTTCAAAAGGGCGAATCCAACAATGAGAGGCTCTCTCCTCTCTCGCTCTCTTTCATTTAATACCGCGCCATTATAAATCTTTTGAGGGATTCTTTAGTACAGATAGAAACAGTGCTGGCTACCATACTCTACAAATAGTTGAATGAAAAACGTAACGCTGAATGGAATATGAATGAAAGAGAAAATAATCAAAGAGTCTCTCAATTGCAGATTCGCCCTAATGAAAAAAAAAACCCTAGTTTTATTCTTGGTGATACGTTCGTATCACATAACACTTGGACAATATAGCCACTAGATTCATAGTCTGGCGGATACAACGTCGGGAGCCAATTTGAACTGTCACTTGGCGGAGGCAATCGAGCATGTCTCAAGCAATTCATGTTAAGGGCCTAAATTCCATTTGTAAACAATGACTTTAAATATCGATTTCTCTTGAATCTTAAATCACTCTCGTGAAATGAAAGCAGCATTTGGTAGAAGAATGTTAGTTCTACCATATGGAGTTGCATGCTATAAAGGGATTCTCATAATTCGTGAGAAATCAACGTTTAAAGTAATTGTTTACAGATGGCTTTGGAGGCCCTTAACATGAATTACTCGAGATATGCTCGATTGGCTCCGCCAACTGACAGTTCAAATTGGCTCCCGTTGTTGTATCCGCCAGACTATGAATCTAGTGACTATTAGGCTAAGTGACCTTGAACGCACGCATACTACAGCGCCAATTAAAACAAAGGAGTGCAAGTAAGAAGGAAAATCTTTTAGAGGAAAACAAACCATCATTCCTCTGCATGTGCTAAAAAGGGAAAGGTGATTAAACGTCAAAAAGCCTAATATTGTACAAGATATAGAAAATGAGTGAGAAACGCGAGAGAGAAATATCTCTCGGTTGTTATTTCATGTTGATGAGAAGTTTAAGAGAATGAGAGGCTCTTCTGTTGCTTTGATTGTCAATTGCAAGAATCTCATTTGTCAATTCTAATGCTGTCAGTACCGTGATGCAGCTCAGCACTGAAGACGGGTCTATATGCACGGTTGAAACACCTTCCAGTATGGCCTGTGCAAGAATTTCATCTGAAATATCTTGCTTCTCAATTCCTTTTTTGAGCCGTAGCCATGTGCAGCTATTTTCACAACCTTTATCGCCTGAGGGTATTTAGGTTTCACGTACAGCGGTTTTCAGGTTTAAGAGCTGGCTCCAATACTCCTCAATTCTGTACTCTGCACTCAAGGTATAAGAAAACCATAGTTGACCTGAATCTGAAGTAACTTGGCGATTTTCACAACATACTTGGAGCTCTCACTGAATGCAACGGCTGCTGGGTTGAGGCATTGGCAATATTTTATAAACGAGTTCTGCAAACCAGACTTTTTGGCGTTGGACATACGTCTTTGTTTTCTATACTAGGTACAATTAAAAAAAACTAATTCTAACCGTCACGAAAAGTGGTCAGGTTTTGAGCATTAATATCTCAGTCATGTCTCGAAAAGATTTTCGAAATGTTTACTCCAATCGATCGGAAGTATTTCTACGCATCTATTTCAATAGAGAACATTGTTGATTTCGGACCACATACTTTTGAAAAATAAATGTTAAGCCTTGCCTAAATAGTGTACAATTACTAAATCAGGCCAGAAGGGGTCATATATGACCCAAAAATGGATAATGGCTGTATAAGCAACGTCAACAACGTCAAACCTATTGTGTCTCACTTCTTATGTGACCGATAGTATGCTTGATCGAGCAGAAACGGACGTAATTTATTTGGACCTATCTGCAGCATTCAACAAGGTTAACCACCAAATTGCAGTGGCGAAGCTTGAAAGGTTTGGAATGCACGGAAGACTTTTAAATTGGATCCATTCTGTTTTGATTGGTCGCCACTCGCAAGAAGTCATTAGTGAATCCACCTCGGCATATTTCCTATCACGTCAGGAATTCCACAAGGCAGTCATCTTGGGCCACTCATCTTTCTTCTTTACTTCAACAACGTGAACGCAGTTCTGGCTGGACCGAGACTTTCTTTTGCGGACGACTTCAAGCTTTACCTATTACGTTTTTCTCGATTGAAGAATCCAGCCGTCCACAATTATTCCAGTGGATCAAATCAAGGACTTGGGAGTTATTCTAGACTCCCAATTGACGTACAAGCAACATGTGTCATTTATAGTGAACAAAGCCCCGAGATCCGAGGACAAATAAATTTCTTCGTGCGACCGAGAGCCTTGCGGAACAATCACTTGCTGCAACAAATACATCCCCGCACTAATTACGGACAAAACAGCGCCATTACTGGCCTACAAAGGATTTTTTAATCGAGTGGGCAAACAGAATTTGATTTCGTCATTTTTCTTCGAGTACTTTTTTCAAACAGACGTATCTCTGATTTTTAAATACAAAGAGGGAAATAAAATTCAAACGTTAAATCCGTGAAACCCTTAGCACCTTCATGCTAAACTAGGGCCACCAAGACAAAGAATTACAGTTCCCTAACATGATGGTAATGTTACTTTCCCGTGAGGGTGTTGATTGTTTGATTGTTTACTTCCTCTTTGTTTACAAAATCACATACGTCTGTTTGAAAAAGTACTCGAGATTTCACGTGATACACTTCGGACTAGATTTTTTAATGTGTTTAGATAAGCTTTCAAGGTGTAATTTGTATGTTTATGTTTTTTATGAGATCAACAACACATCATTGAGGTGCCAGTTGCCTTGCTGACGTATAATATTAAATAAATAAATAAATAAATAAATAAATAAATAAATAAAATCATCAGTGCATAAAAGTGTACGCTGCTCTTCGGAAAATTTGTTTTCCAGCATTTTTGCTATCTGCTGATATTATAAAAAATGAGTTTAAGACATAATTGACGACCTGACATCCTGAATATGAAGAAGTTCAGAAAGAAAAAATAAATGCCTGTTTATAGGGCAAAAGCGTTGTTTTAGAATATTGTACATACAGCAAACGTATTATTAGAAACACGTTGCCATAAACGTTGCATATTTTTGTATCTTTCTGAGAGAGGTTCTAGGTCATCCAAAATGTACTTGAGTCAAAACTCTTTAATCTACAGTTGTAATAGTAGCTTTTAGGGGCTTTGTGCAAGGTTACGATATGTAATCAAACATATTGAATGGACCTTTGGAATGTAAACAGTCATTATTTGATAACTTTATGATGTTCTAGGTCACTCAAAACTGTCCTCGAGTTCAGAAAATAAGTTTTACAGAAGCAACTATAGCTTTATGGGCCTTTTATAAAGTTACGCCAAGGTAGTCAAATATATTCAGTGAATATTTGCGAACGTAAAAATAACATCATGAGATAAACGGGGATGATCTTGGTCATACAAACTGTTCTTGAATTCAGAACATATGATCTACAGTTGTAACAGTAGGTGCTAAATGTGTGCAAAGGGACAATGTGCATTTAGCAATAATGATTGAATAGTGTGGAAGGCCAACTTACAATATGCGACATTCTTTGGGATATTCTAGGTACTTCCAAACTGTCCTGAAAGTTCATAACAGAAAATTCTACAATTTTAACAGTAGTTTTTTGAGCTATATATGATGACCATATGTTTTCAAACATATTCAATGAATCTTTTCGGATGTATTATGTTATCCGAACATTCCTAGAATTCAAAACATAAAATCTACAGCTTTTTGGACTAAATAAATTAACAATATGTATTTGACCAAATTAAGTGAGTCTCGTGGAAGGACTTGGATCTTGAGTTCAGAATCAAGGATCTATAGTCGCAAAGTTGGCTTTGTAAAATGTATGGGAAAGGTTACGACATACATTCAAACAATTTCAGTGAAGTCGGTAAGATAACTAGTCATTATAAGATTATGTCAGGATACTCAGGTTCATTAAAACTAGTCTCTGAGTTTAGAACTTAGGATATTTTGGGTTATACAAAGCTACGAAATTCTTTGAATATGTGTGAATGCATTGTTGGCAACTGTAGGATATTAATTTCTAGAATCAGGAGCAGTTTCTCAACAAGATATTTTTTGAAAAAAGTGGATTATAAATAAAAATGACTCTGGACATTTTATTAGGATATTTAAATCGCTTGTAACTGTTTTACTCTTATCCCGTCTCGATTCGTCATGCGGCAATAGGGGTTATATGTATAGAAAATATGAAAAAAAAACAAAAAAATGAAAGTGCCGACGCATTAAAGCTAATCTAGAGTGCTGTGACCGATCAGCGCTCTGCATTTGACAAGTTCAACTGAGGTAGAGGCGGAACAGCGTTCTGCCAGGGCATCTAGTTTTTTTGTGTATATTTCTCAGACTCTTATATAGTGCGGCCAGATCGCTTTATTTGCTGACTATTGTACAACAGGTACAAGTGATGTTTTAAACTTTTCTACAATTGGCGGTGCTAAAATAGTGACTTTAGTGACCATTTTCCGAAAAATAGTGACTTTAGTGACTTTTGGATGCAAATAGTGACTTTTAGTGACTAGGCTCAAAATAGTGACCAAGTCACTTAAAAGTGACCTGCTACCAGCCCTGTAGGTTTCATTGTCGATCAGGATGCAACCGTCTTTGTTCTCCAGAATCCGATTATGCAATTTTCGCGCTCTTGGTTTGGTCCAAGCTTGCTTCTCCAGGTACTTTTTGCAAGATCCAAATTTGTTCTCTACATGAATCCATTTTTGTTTTCGTTAATTAGGGACCACAAATTCAGTTTGTCGTTTCTAATCTAATCTAATCTAATCTCATACTAACGCAGCCAATTCTTGAAAGCATCCTGGAAAACGATGTTTTCTTGAATACATCATTTTTCTTGTCATCGGCCAGGCCAACTGCGTAGTATGTGCCGCAGAGAGGATTCCAAGAAATAGAGCGATTCCAGAATGATCTAAAATCGCTTTACTACTCTGAATCAAGGGAAGGAAGAAAGCGTGGACCTTCCGTACCAAACGCTTCCATGTTGAGTTATACAGTGTGATAATTTGTACCTTATCGTTGGGAGCATAGATGCTAGAAAGATTATTTTATGCTCCTTTTGCCTGTGGGTGAACTTTTGGCATTTGAACCAAAAGCGTGGCAATAATTGCCAAGGTTATAGCGCCTTATCTCGCTCCTAACACAAATTCAGTTTGTCGTTTACGAATGACCTGACAACAAGCCACTGTTTCAAAACGACCACAATAGGTTCACCAACAAATTGCACCGCATGTTGCCACCCTGTATAAACTTGCAAAATTATTCAAACCTTCGGTTCCAGTTTGAAAGGATCTTTGACCTCGGCTACAGTTTGGATAAATGAATCTCTCATCCAAGTTTCCGGAGATTTCTACTCGGAACTCCTTTCAACCCGGCACATACTTCCAAACTAAAATTAACCTCACTTTTGAAACATGATTCCATTCCAACCATCCTGCACAAGCTACGGCTTTATACCAACACCCCAAAAACTTTATCGCTTTAACATCCTCGATTCCCAATAATACCCCAAGCAAGAATCAAATCAGCATGTTTGGCTGATCTCGCGTACTTCCCGGACAAGATGATGTATAACGATATC